>VXBA01002086.1:2347313-2550403 GCA_013399895.1 Serilophus lunatus | reverse complement strand
CCCATAGACTTATGAGGATCCAGGTGGGACAGCAGATCTCTAACATCTTCCACCTGGACCGTGGGGGCTACACTGTTCCCTATCTATATCAACAAGTTTAAGCAAGGATTTGTCCTATAAACCATCAGTTTTACTATCAAAAACAGAGACATAAAAGGTATTAAGAATCTCTGCCTTTTCCCCATCCTCAGCAACTATATTCCCTTCCTTATTTAATAAAGAATGTAGATTAACCCTATAATTTCTTTTACTGTTAATGTATTTATAGAAACCCTTTTTATTATCCTTAACAGAGGTGGCCAAATTTAGCTCAAACTGGGCCTTCACCTCCCTAATTCTTTTTCTACATGACCTAACAACATCTTTAAACATCACCTGGGACACCTCTGCTTCTTTCCAAAGTCGATACATCCTCCTTATTTCCATTCTGTTTTCCATAGGTGTATTTTTTTATCTTTCATTGGACCTGGAAACAGAATTGTGCTAGTACATGACAAATGCAGGCTGACATGACTTGCAACTTCGTAGATTTACAGATTTAGGGCAAACCCTGCATCTTTATCTCTCTATTCTTTTCCTACAGTAAAATTGTTGACAGGCCAAAATACTTCAAAATGACAGATCATTAAAAAATATATTATACAACATTATTGCAGGACATGTCTTTGATTTATATGAAATGTTAACATTAAGTATTTTCACTCATGTCATTAGGAACGTAATCAGGAATTCTTCCAAGAATGGATGGGGTCAAATGAAGAGTAGATTTGTTTCATCTTTAACTCACAGCCTCTGAAAGAGAGATATTTTCTGAACTTTCATGTAAACAATGACCAAAAGCTTCTTCTTTTTTGGGCTTGTGTCCTGGGTGTTTTCCAGTTGCAGCACTAGGGCACATGAGTGTACTGTGTCTTTAATTTTAATTCCTATGAAGCCTGAAATTGGGGACCAGATACAAATGTTATGTGTTTATGTATAGATGTAAGTTCAATTAATGCGCTTGGGGACTTCGTGGGTGAATGTATGTAAAAATAGACTTCTGCATATAATTAATTGGGACAAGCAAATTAAAACCAAAAAGAACAAGGGAAAATTTGAAAGGTGAGAAAATATTTATAGCGTGACTCCTCATTAACTTAACAATGGGAAGACATCAACACCTTCTCTCCTAGCCCTGGTGTCTCACCAAGTTGAAGCTGCCTCCAAACAATGAGCAGTTTGTGATAGATCTCATTGTCTGCATTTTGCAGACTTCTGAGTCTCTATATAACTTAAAAGGTACAAGGTACCACATCAAACGGCAGAGATTTCATAAAAATCCTTTTAATTTTAAGGAGCTCTGGACATCTGCCAGTTCTCTCTATAAAACGGCCCTTTCAGCCCACAAGGGAGCACAGACACAATAAACTGATGGACCCATCTATATTGCACCTTACTATTAGGATCCTATTTTTAATCATTTTAATCTCTCTAGGTTTTGTAGTCTTTCAGTAAAAGAAGGGGAAAGAATCCTATATTACCAGCAAGTTTTTCCAGTTTTGAAAAAAATATTCTTTCATGACCCAAAATGTGAAGTCAGACTGAGGCATTGTAGAACCTCAAAGTGAAGTGTAGAAAGATGGGTTTGGATATTTCAGAATACTTTTAGAGCTGTTGAATCTTCTTAATTTACTGTGATTTGTGACTAGGCTTAGCCTTTTCTAATGTGTTAATTTATAGGTGCAAGAGGATTGGCTCAGACATTTAAGCTCCACTTTTTGTTCTTCTGTATCACTGCTGATTTAGCCAACAATCAGTGAGTATCAAAACTTTTAGCAGCTAACTTTAATCAATAAAATTTATCCTTTTAGTGTGAATAACACCTTTTACTTCTTTTGTATGTTGAATATTTCTAAAGTACAGTGAATCTGTCTGCCTGTCTATAGGCACATTACTGATATTAAATGTCCTAAGTTCAATTCTACTAAAATTCTTTCAGTCTGCTAAGTATTTACTTACATTATTTTTTTAATCTAGAGAATAATAAGTTCATGGAGTACCATAATGAATCATTACAATTTAAGTCAGCACATAGTTTGGGAGAGTGCTTAAGAAAAAAAGCATACTAAAATAAAAATAGATTTTTTAAATAAATCTGATTATTAAGTCATGTTTCAGTGTATCCAAGAGATGCAATGACAGCACATTTTAGAACTTGTGGTAGTTTCCATCACATATAGAGTATTTTTTGCAGAGTACTTGAAAGCTCTTTAACTGTGACATTTATTAATGATATAATAACTTTATTTAAAAAGGATATAGTAATTTTATCCTCATGCTAGAATGGTTGTCTGAGTGACCTCTGCCTTTTGTTAGTTAACAAAAGAGTTGTTATTATTAAAGTGTACAGTGAAATTTCTGTCTTGGTAGGACTTTCTCAAGGCATAGGAAAGGGGACAAAAACCAAATTCCCAATGCTATATATATATATTACTTGCAATGGGAGTAATTTTGTAATTCATGCTTTTTTGGATGAGGAAATGTGATCTCATAAGTTTTCAGTTACTTATTTCTTTAAAGTAGTTCTGAAATTCTTGCAAGCATTTTGTATGCTTAGCTACTTAAAATCACAACTAAGTCGTGGCAGGGTTATGTGTGAGCAATATATGTATAAATTACAGTAGTGTACATCTAAGTGTGGCATTCATATGCCTAGATATAGCTCAGAAGTCTGTGCCTGCTTATTTATAATGAAAACATGTTCAGGTAGTAAAGATTAAAAACTAATTATGCACATGCTGTCAGTACTAATATTTGTAAGTAATTTGATTTACAGTATACCAAATAATAAACCTGACTGAAATTATAAAAAGTTATGTGTACAGCTATTAATATGCTCATTTTATAGTACCTTATTCATTTTTGAAAAGCATATTAAATGAGTTTTAATGTCGGTAAAGCAGATGAAAGGCATATAAAGCCAAGATAAAACCAGTGAATACTATTATTTAGCAGTAAAATAGATTGCTTTTACACTCTTTTGTTTGAGCCCATTGTGATATTATGTATTTCAAGAGATGAAAAGAAGTCTAGCTACAATTAATTACTATGAATTGAAAGCACCAATTAGGAAGTATCCAGCCCTTGGTAATGGAAATCACTGATGGGAAAGTAGTGACAAGAGGTTTGAATATTAGTTTTCCTTTGATTTCAACCTCTCATCATGGCTGAAGAGGAGTATATACTGTAATGTGCCACACATAGATTTAGCCCTGCAGTTTCAGACTGTGAGTTGATATCAGCATGGTAATAAAAGGGGATCCACTTGGAATATTTCTACATGCAGCTCATGCCACGTGACATCATGGTGTGGTCAGGACAGATGTGCCTGAGCTGGGACTGTACTGCCATGGCTTCTGCCAGTTCTGGCAATAGATGTCTAGTTTGGACACCGTCATTTCTTTGCATATCATCTTCAAATTGTGGCACTTGCCCTGTTAAAATGAACGTGTGTTTGACAAGCCAGCAAGCCCAAAAGGAGGTGGCAGTCTGGGGGAATGGAGCATAGCTTCCCAAACTGAGGCCATGAGTGATGCCATGTGGAAAGTAACATGGGTGTTATCCTGGCCTTCCAGAACAGCCCTCTGCACCCTGTGTATCTGAGATACAATAGGGAGGGAACTGGCTTTGCAGACCAAGGATATTTTCATCTATCACAAGATTGCTATCTCACAGTCCAACCCACTCCCTAGGGATTTAAAGTACCTACAAAAAGCACCTTAGAGATCCTGACAGAAGTTCCCAGCACAGTAGTAAATTTCCTAGGGAAGAATGCTCAACAAAGAAAATGTGAAAATAAATTTATCATTTCAATATCCATTAGTGGCTATCTGTGGTTCTGTACATGCATTAATAATAAAAAACGTTAGACTTATAAAATAAGGCATCTGCACATTTCTGAAATATAATTCTGTTATCAGTATCCAAACTTTGATATACCGTCATGTAATTTCCTGAGTATGCTGTTCCTTAGCTGGAGAACATATAATACATCTGCCATTAACAGGAAATAAATATGTGTCGTTTTGGCATTAAGATTCATGTCCCAACACGATATCAGATCTCTTTTAATTTTTTTAACTGATACCTTCAGTAAACCAGAATGCTTGAGGACTTGGTGGATCAGATAACTGTTAGAAGCACATGGAATGAAAATGCTTTTCCTTTCAGTGTCTCACTACCATCTGCTACATTCTTGAGAGTGGCATTATTTCTACAGACTATTAATAGGAGCTACACCCCATCTTGAGCTGTTTCTAAATAATTAGCTCGTAAAGTCATATTCTTCACTATATATTGGATACTTTGTTTACCTCCACAGACTGAAAATCTTACTTTTTAATTTTTTTTTCTGATATTTTCTTATCTGTATAGTGGTACTTCAAGCTGATTTGTTGGAGTTTCTTAAAAACTGAAACCAAACACCCCCCCCCCCCCTCCCCAAATCAAAAACCCAGTCCTTAGGAGAACAAATAAGCTCCTTATTGTATTAGAGAGAAATATAGTTTTCAAACGACACTGAGTTTTCAGGGGTTTTATTCCAATTATTTGATTGTGCACAGTTAACATGTTGCTACTATGAAATAGATTTACTCTCTTAATTCTTTACTTTTCTATATCAAAAAAGTGCCCATGTACCTATAAGGATTCCATTAGTAATTCCTAACAGCATTTCTTTAAAATTTCAACTTTACATACATGAATGTACATGCACTTTGCAATGTCGTGCAAAAAACATTGCTCAGGATGTAAAAATGGAATAGAAATGGATATTATTGGTCGGTTTTGCTTTGTTGGTTTTTTTTTCTTAATAGATAATTAAAAAGAAAATATCTTTGGAACCCTCGTTCAAGGTACTGAACATTGTCTTTTTACTCTTCATATTTTGTACCCTTTTCCCAAATTATTTAGTGGCTTAGTCATGTGGGAGATTGTTTTATTGCAGTGAAGGCAGTGCCCCATGAGACAGATTAGAAGAAATTTTATTTACTTTTTAAAACTGTGTATCTGCTTGTGTCAATTGGAAAATTGCGTGTCTCAAATTGCATACATGAATTTACTTTCTGTTCTTCAAAGATTGATTTTATTAAACTAGACAATAGTGTTCTAGATTGTAAGCATTTTATAAATGTTTGTACAGTATCCTGCTGTAAAATACAGGTAGATTTGAAGGTGAATTGTAGGCCTTTATAAAATAAGTTCTAAATCTGTAGGGCTCTTTATTTTTACGACATTAGTGGCCACAAAATTTGAATAATGAATCTTTGAAGTGATTCTATCTCTGTTAAGGTTTAAAAATTCATAGTCCTTACTATCCTTGTCTAACAAATAAAAGTATTAATACTATTATCAAAAATAATAAACTAGAAATTCAGAACAGCAGAAAAACTGTCATAAACTAACCAATAAGGACCACTTTATTTTCTTACAGGAGTGTTATTTTTTAATCATCTGTGTGCATTACTGTCAGTGCGCCCATTGACATCAAGTATTACATTTCACAGTAATGATCTGAGTCCTCCATTACTCATAAAAAAAATCAGTGTCCAAGCTGTTGAAACAATTATCCCACTACAGAAGCTTCCTATGTTCCCAGAGAATCTTTTAAGAGATGGTTGTTAGGAAAGCAAACAAAGACAGTTTCACATGCTCGTGGAACACCAGAGAACTGGCAGAGATATTAACAGCTCAGCATGATTCATTTGTCCTTCTTGAGTGCTCCAAATCCATCACTCCACATGACAAAATTCACATTTTTTATTGGATTTCTGCTACTTGGAGAAAAGCTACATTTACATTTTTAATAGATTTTAAGCTTTCAGAATAAGACTTACATTTTTTTGTCATTGCCAGTCTCCTAACAATTCTGCCATGTAAAGGTTATTAGTTTATTTTTGTAGCAGTCAATGCAGTATGTGCACATGAATGCAGGTTGCTGAGCAAAAGGAAAGAGGTCTAATTAACCAGACAGTTAATTGCTAGGACAACACCAGTCTTTTGTTTGGAGCAATAACATTTACATAATACAGCAGTTCCAATTTTTGATCTGAAAGAAATAGTGCAGGGTTATTAAATGGGAGAGCTGGATGGGCCCGTTCTAAGCTCATTGTCATTACGGTAAATAGGAGCTTTGTAAACAGTTGAGTAAAATCTGAATCAGATATGACCACTTATGGTTACTATTGGGATGTATTTACCAGGTAGAGAGAGCTCTATTGCTAAAGCTGTCTAAAGTAGGCTACACTAGTAAATATGTAGTTTTGACAGTGTAATAAAATTTCCTAATCCTTTGACAATTTCTAAACAGAGATTGCTAGTCTTTGAACTCACAGGTAGCACATCTAAAACAGTAAAATCAATAGTTCAGACCTGTTTTGGTCCAGTAGAACTCAGCCCTGAAGAATGCCTGCACGACCCAAGGGATAGTTGCCGCAGAAAGTTATTGACTTGTAATTTGGCTTCTCTTTTGTCTGGGAGGGGATGTAGGAAAGAAACATATTCAGCTGTCTGAATTAAGGCGTTTAGTCCAGGGTCCTTCTGTAATCGATATAGAGTGTGGGGGGTGCATTGCTAAACCAAACATATACCACCATGAGGAAGAAGTGGAAGAGAAATACAGTTGCAAGTTGTATCTGCTTAGGACAGGACAAATTGGGGTTTTTTTCATCTCTTGTCTGTAAAGATTGTTAAGAGAGTCTAGACTGCTAATCAAGCTAAGCAAGATCAGTTACCTAAATTATTGTACCTTAGAGTGAACGGAGGTCATCTGTTTAGGAGCAACAGGTTGTTGTTGACACCCAACAGCCTGAGCACTGGAGTTTGATGGAAGAGTTGCAGTTCCACCAGTTGTCTTCCTCCTGCTCTGTGCTGATTGTGAGGATCACTCAAACACAGATGTTCACTTCTGGTGGGCTGGACTTCTGGGGGCTTTATTTCCACAAGTAAGGATGAAGAAAAACTTGCATTTAGGAGCAAGACTGTTAAACAGATTTGGGCCTAAAAATGGTATTAGCTTATGTTTTCAATTTCAAAGTAAGAATTATTGCTTTCTTTCCCTGTTTTTGCAAGAAACACATTCAAGTACTAGTGTCTCTTACAGGTTCATTTGATGAAATCCGTAGTCTTCAGCCCCTCCTTTTTGGTTTTGGTTCTTTCCATTTTCACCAGACCTTAACATGATTCTGAAATATTAATTCTGATCCCATATCCCACAGTCTCCAATGAAGTTGGTTCAGGTAGTCTAGTTTACATCCTTCCCCACAAACAGTTACATATCATTTCTATTCATGTATTGCTTCTCATCATTCAGTAGCCTTTATGCAAATTCTAGTGGGCATACCAGACAGCTGAAGCTGCTCATGCTAAACATGCTCTTGTCCCTGTTTTACAAGACACTCTTGACTCTAAGCACATTTGATTCCATATATTTCTAACCTCATTTACATCTCAATAGTATCACCCCCCTCCACGTGTTTGCACGTTTCTACTGTTGCGGCTTGTCATCTGAACGCTACCTTTCATACAACCCCAACCTTTTACATAGGAATACTTGTTATCTCATGATCTGCTGAGCATTGATATTCTGCAAGGCACCATGAGGGTTGTGCTTCACTGAGCAGGTTTTCACCTGAAAGCAGTTTTTAATATAAATATTTGCTTAATATTCTGTACATTTAGAGTATTGTATCTGCATCAATGCTTTACTGAAAGTAATTTAAATTCAATGGGAACTGATTATGCATAAAGAATCAACCTCTTTCATTGCAGTTTTAAAAATATACATATAGATTATAAAACGTATATGCTCAACTGGAAGAACATTTTGTGTGGATAAGTCCATGTCCAAACATTTCATCTGTTTCTACATGAACACTGGATTGTATATTTCAGGAACTCTTCTGCATAGCATTGTGATGTGAAGCTTTTTAAAGTTTAATTATGAGTCATCTGTTGCATAAAATAATTCTTTTTCTTGTAATAGTAAGCTATTAAGTAGTGTCTCACAGAGGAATGGTTTAGCTCTTTGCAGCTGGAATAAACAAGCAGTTCAGAGAGATGCACAACCCTTGCACAGTCTTAGAATTGTTTTGTTGTGATGGCAGTCTGGTCTTTCAGGTCTTTTGGATCACACTTGCCCTTCCTGGTTTTGAATTGATGCTGTGTACAAGAAGTTGTTCTGGATGGCATTTAGCTGCATTTTACTTTCCGTGTCTTATACGTGATCACTGTAAGATGTTAATCTATTTTTCCTCCATCCCACTTAAATTAGATGCAGCTCTTAGGATAGAATGACCTAAACTCTGAAAATGTCTTTTGGTTCCTGTTGACTACAGATGCATCTGGGTGCCTAAAACATCTACAGGGCCAAAATTAAGTAACAGAGATCACAAATCAGTACTTGTCCTAGCTTGTGTGATCCTGAGCTGGTGTCTTAAATCTGGACTGCTATCTGGTACTAAGTAAGTAGACTAATTTTCAGATGGAGTGAGACCTCCAGAACCTCTAAATTACAAGTTCTACTCTTGATCCACATAGCTTTTGAGAATAATGTGGAGCTAATACAGGTTTTGATAACTAAATTTAAATATTTGAAGTTTGAAATTTGAGATTCTCTTTGTCTCACATGCCTGTGAAGTAGAGTTAATAAATTCTTAAATACTTTAGACAGAGGTGTATTATTAATGTTCATTTATAATTAATGTTTACACAGTTTTTGAAGATTTAAAGATACACACAACTGTTAAATATCACAATCATGGCAGCTCAACTAATGAGAAAGGATTACTTGAACATTAGATAAAAACTATTTTTATCCTTTCATTATATGGTTTCATCACTGCTAATTTTAAGGAGCTTGTTCTAATGTTGTCCCAGTTGTTTAATGTTTTAAATTGTAGTAGTTGATTTTACAGCATTTTGAACATGTCTTTATTTAGCAGTAAACTGGTGTCCTACCATAACAGATATAAAACTTGTAAATGTGTCTGTGTTGTGCACTGTTGAGGTACATATCTGGCACTGACAACCTTATGATAAATTATGGCACCACGTGCTAAATCAGAGAGCTCTTGCAAAACATTATTTTGCAATTCACGTTCACTATGACTGTATGTTTTGAAACTTAGTCCACAAGGAATCTCTAAAATGGTCAGTCTTAATTCCTTATATTTTCAAAGCATGACATCTCTTCCTGCAGCCAGAAGTGAAAGTAAGTCAATGCTGTTCCAATGACCATGACAGTGTAACAGAGACCATGCCCTCTACTTGCTATTGTTTCTTTTTGTGGCAGTAGGTATAGCAGACCAATAATGGACTTCTGTAGGACTAATAAATAAAGTGTTGAGCTTAGACCATATTTGAGTTTTTACCTGACTTTTTCCTGGGGCTCTCTTTAGAATACTCTTAGCTATTATTTCTGGCATTTTCTCAAAGCTGGTAAAATGTGTTAATGTATTTTATTCTATTTTACACCACCTGCGACTCCTCAAACACTTCCATCAGCGCTGCCTCTGTGCAATCTTAAACATCCACTGGACTGACTACGTGACTAATGTTACTGTCCTTGAACAGGCAGGGGTCACCACTATTGAGGCCATGCTGCTGAGGACGCAGCTGCGCTGGGCAGGGCACGTCTCCAGGATGGAGGATCACTGCCTCCCTAAGATTGTGCTCTATGGTGAACTCGCCACCGGCTGCCACAACAGAGGAGCCCCAAAGAGGAGATACAAGGATTCCCTGAAACAACATCTCAGTGTTGGTCATATTGACTGCCATCAGTGTTCCGCTATGGCCTCCAGTCGAGAGACATGGAGACACACCATCCATAACTCTGCTGCCTCCTTTGAGAATGCACGTAGAATCCGTCTCGAGGAGAAAAGACAATGCAGAAAGAACCGTGTCTCATCACTACCACCTAAGGAGACTTTCCACTGTGCTTTTTGTAACCGGACTTGCCTGTCCCGCATTGGCCTTTTTTAGCCACCAGTGCGCTTGCAGTGAGCGTGGGTAGAGCCCTTCCCATATCTTCGTTCGCGAAGCCTAGCCATGATGATGACCTTGTAACTATTTTATAATTTTATTGAACACATATTCTTCTTCTAGGTAGACATGTTCTCTAATAGTGTTAAGAAATCCTGAAGTTGTTAAATTCTGCTACTTAGGTAGGAATGAAGGAATCTTTGAAAATAGTGGACTATATTCCTTAGTTTGTGGATTGTATTCTGCTCTGGTTTCAAGTAATCAGAGTAGCAGGGATGTGAGTAATGGTGTTCAAAACTCAGCATGCAATGTGCATCTCAGAAAAAGTAAGTGTTATTAAAGAGTTGAGACTTTAATAAGACTGTTATTAAGACTTATTAAAGTATCAGTGTTTGGTACTGTGTTCTCATTTCCTATAGAAGTCTGGTTAATAAATATAAACCTTCAACATTATATGCTTATGAATGTTACAAATTTCGTGTTAAATGACTTGCAAAGGTATAGCATATGTCAATATTCCAAACAGGTCAGAATAGAGTTTCAGAAAGGCTTGACAGAACAACTGTAACTTAATTCTGTCACTGCCTATTGTCAGAAACTACCTTATTTTTCAATTTACCTATCCTTCTTGAACAGCTCTGGACATTCTGCAGATTAATTTGCATCTATTTTCTTCATATTGAGTTCAAGAAACTTTCTTCTCTTCTGATCAAGAGATCAGAGGATGAATTGAAAATGTATTTTCATGAGTCCAATCCAGGATCATATTTGAAATTTGGAGATTTTTCTCATCTGAGATTCACCGGGTTAATATGTGCTCTTTGTGCATCAAAAGAGATCTTCCTTATTTATTTGCTGTCTGAGCCAATCCTGACATACAGCATTGACTAGACTAAAAGCTGTAGTTAGAGTCATTATGCAAATAGTGACAAATAACTGCAAAAATGTGAAACTGCTCATCTCTGGGGAAAAAATCTAAACCCAAAAAACAGATTTCTTGAGAACCTCCTATTATCTACTTTTTACTGTTATTTCTACTATAGCCATTAGCTATTTTTGTTTCATATGATAGTGTTGGCTGAAAATGAATTTAATATTAGTCTTTATTGCACTTGGGAAAAATGACATAATAAAAAATGTGAGAAAACACCACACAAAATGTAAACAGAAGAAACAAGTTATGCTGTAGCAAAGGAGGAATGTAATTGTACAAATGAATGACACTCATTTTCGTTCCTGTATCATCATCCCACACAGTTCAGATGGGAACATACAAATAATCCTGTTCTGATAAAAAAATCCATACAAGCAGAGCTATGTGAGGATTAACAATCATTTACAGTTTTAGTCCTGGCTGGAAATATTTTACATAAAGCTTTTGTTAATCAGAATTGTATATATTTGTTGTTGTGTGGTGAAAAGGAAACAACCTGTTGCTTCTGGCTTTGCTGGCAATAATGTGTTACCTGGCAGTTCAAACAGTCGTGTAGGTTGCTCTAGTCCTGTATCCATATTCTGTCACCCGTACATTGCAGGCTACAGAAGATTTGGTGGATCTACACATGCTACAGTATTGATTACACAAGCTATAGCAACTCAACTGCATGTAGGAGAATGCTATTTATTGAGGCTATTGGCCTTTTCACACTAACTACTTGTTTTGCTAATTAATTTGCATAGCTTCTGTCAATATTTCCACAAGAATTGCAAACCTAATTATTGCATTTCTCCAACATTAAATGTGGAGTCTGTTTCTTATAATATACCATGTCTGATTTTATGGGAAGAATTCAGGTCACTATAATTCAATTGTCTTCTCAAAATGATGCCTTAACAGTTTTTGAATGTCCACAGTTGTATATATCAGGTCTAACTGCTACTTAATGCAGACAGTTTACATAATTTGGTGACCTAAATGATTATTTGTGTAGTGTTGCCAAAACCTATCTTTGAACTAAGGACCACTTGACGAACTAACCTTTCTATTTAGTTCAAAGATAGGGCTTTCTGTAGGGAAAATATTTATCTTTTTTCCTTTTTCTCTATGAGAAAGACAAATAGTTGAAAGTGACTATTTTTCTAAAAGAAATTAAATTAATCTTCACTCTCAAGGCTTAAATCCACTTTTTATGACCAGAAACAAATTTCATTCTCAGTGTGAATTCAGAGATGTGACTGAAGACATAACAGAAGGTTGTTTTGAGAGAAGCAAAATCTGATATCAAGCATTAGGTAACATGCATGTATTTTGTAAACATTATTTTCATGTATGAGCAGGCAGTTCATGAGTGGACAATGTCAAATAGCTCATTATTCATGTGTATGCACATGAACTAGCTTGGCCTCCAAACACAGTTGTTTGCCCAAACTTAATGTGTGTTCTCTGATGCGTGTGACCTGATGACTGAGGTCAATTCACTTATGGACTGTCGAGGCTAGAGAAAACTGTAGTGTCATTCTAACAGTAAAAACTGCCTAATTTCTTCCTTTTCCACAAAGAAACAATGATAGTTTAATGAAATTTCAGCTTTGGTTAAAAATAAGTTTTGCACGGGAAGCTGATGAGATGGGCTTGTTTTAATAGTGTTTGTTGTTTTAAGTTCAGTGTAACAAAATGTTGCCTGTTTGTTGTAGAGTTTTTTGATTTAATGATTTTGAGTTGATTTGAAGAAATATCCACTAATTACAGTACAACTCAGAATACTGACATCTAGAATAATATTTTAAGGGAGAAAAAAGAAAAGTAAAATATTCAAGTGTAGCACCATGAACAGGCTCCAGTGTCATGAGTGAAAGTTAGATATTGCAATATATACTCCGAAACTGTAATATCCTTTTCTGAAAAAAAAAAAAAAAAAGCTATAACCACACAAAGGGCTACTTTTCTTATATTATCTGGGGAAAAAAGTACTGATTATTTCTTAATATCTTGTGCTTATGTATTAGAATTTGATAAGATGAAATATTATATAATTAATATGCCTTTAAGAATATTCAATGTCTGCCACAAAAAAAAAAAATCAAACCATGAATGCAAATTTGTTTATAAACTCTGGTTTTGACAATCCTAAAATAATTGGACTTTATATGTTGTTTTGATATTTTGAGGACTTTTTAAATCAGTTTATTTAGTAGTGAAACAGCTAAGTGACATGGCACTGAAAATACGAATAGATAAAGAAGTTACAGTATTTGTGATTTCTGAAAAGGGTGTACAAGAAAACTAATTTAAAATATTTTGGAAAAACTCAGCTTTTTACAAATACAACAAAGGCGACATGTACATGAAATACTGCAGCTTTTAAGTGTATCTGTTTTCCATTAGAATTGAGGCACTTGTATCCCTCAATGTTGTTGGACAGAAAGCTGCCATCTGAATTTTAAATGGGACTGTGATGTGCTAGTGATTCAAAGGAAATTTGAAAGTTGGAAAATTGTTATGCTGCACTTAGTGCAGATCAGAAGTTGGTAATAGGATATTGCTTAAAATCAATTAAAGTAAAATGTAGGTGCAATTTTACACACGGAATTTGGAGAATTAGCTTATGACCTTATGAGGTTGGTAGGGGAAGCAGAATCTCATCACCTCAGCTGTTCCTTCTCTGTTGACAAGGCCCTGGAGCCACAGCAGAAAAAATCCTCCATGAGGAAAATGTAGATGAGGGGCTATTTAGGTACAAAAGATCTTTTTATAGAGTGATCAATGCAACTGCTGTATTTCAGATGAGCTACAACAAGAGGTAGGTGTAACAGCCTGCTGTTTGGGTGATACACAAATCATTGCAGGTATTCACAGGAGCCTTTACAAAACATGGAGAAAGTTTTAAAGATAGAGTTACAGTTAACAACCAAATTCCAACAATTTTAAAACTATACTTCTTGCTTGTGGCGCTGTATAACCCTTCAAAAGTGCAGACAAGCACCATCAAACATGCAGTAGTGTCCAAGTGTTTGAGCCTAAGTTACTCATTTGCTATGGAAGTTTCCTCTGAATCTGTCAATGTGAGTCAGTCTGGAACCTGCCTTGTACCAAAAAACAGAAAACCAGATTGGACAGGAAGGGAAAGACTGAAGTTTTTGAGGTAGCACTCAAGGCTTTGAGTATTCCTGAGCTGTTTATACTGCCTGGCCTTACTCATAGGGTGCAGGCAAATAGTGCTGCTTTGTTCAGAGCTGTTGCTTCGCAGTTTAATGTTGGGAGTGAAGTCCTGTAGTGCTGCTGTTCAGAATTGTACTGGAGGCTAAGAGAAACTAAACCTGGAAAATGAGGCTTTAGATGTAATTTCTGGGCTTCTTTGAAAAGCACTTCTAAGATTGCTAGGCTTAAAGGAAGGTCTAACCATAGAGGATGGAGAACCAAGCAGGATACAGTTAAAATTTATAGGTTTATGATGTATCACTCTGAAATTAGTTATGAAATATCATCAAAATTATAATAAGGTAAATATATTATCATGATTTATCTGGTATACAAGAAAATATATGAAAGAAAATTCTATATATTAAATATTTTTTCTAGACAACTTCTTTATTGCAGTTATTGAAATTTCTCTGCGACAAATTCCATTTTTTGCTTGCAAGTAATATTCTATGTATAGAATTTAACAGCAACTTCAGCACTCACAGTTCAAAAACCTGGAGTTCATAGTGAAGGATGTCATTACATGACATCAAATAGGGATTTGATGAGAGTTGTATTTTGTCTTGGCTTACCTATTCTAGGATGCCAGTGGTGGCATTTGGGGAACTTTTAGAGTAAAAATACATGTACGGTTTCAGAAAAACTATTTATAATGCATGAGTGATCCTTTCTTTTCTATTTCTTTTCAAATGTCAAGTTCTGTGTAAAGTAAATTTTAATTGAAAATATTTTTGTAAAGTTACATTCTCACTGACCCAAAGGTTTGCAGCTGCTGCAGAACTGGAGCCAGATAAGCTACTGCCTTGCACCTTGCAGTGGGAGTTAATAGCAGCACAAGTGGGTGTGTAATAGTGTTTGATTAATGTCTTGCACTCATTTTATATGGATAAAAATGACTAAGTGAAATAAGACTGAGAGCAACAGGGAATCAGACTGTGATTAAAATGTTCAGTAGTTTTACTGTTGTGAGTGACCTTTCCCAACTCCTGTTGTTCCATTTCACTGCTTCAAGGCATCTTTTCTATTCATCTTGTTGTTCTTTGTGCAGCTTCTCCTAAACTTTTGACCAGCTGCCAATGTTTTTTACCCATTGTAAGACATGAAAATATTTCTCCCTTCCACTGCGATTCTTGCAGTATGGAATCTAGTTTAACTTTTAAAACCTCTAAAAGGATGAGAAAGAGTTTAACTGTAAGGCTTTCTGGAATCTAAATGAATTCTCTGGCTTTTACTCTCTTTACATGTGAATTTTTTAAATCAGTATGTGATACAGTATGACTCCTCTATCAGCTTCATTCTTGTTTTCGTTTTCAGAAAATTCAATACACGAGAGTTTAATTTTGGTATTTAGCCAAGCAACCATGATTATCTCCATTCCTCCAAATCATATAAGCTGCTGTTTGCATGTGTTCTAAATATATATGAAATAAATTATTCCTATCGTTTAAAACAAACAAAAGCCCCAAACCTCCACTCTTCCCTAAACTGCTAAGTAGATTTGAGATCCTGACGTGTTTTCACTCATACTGAGGTCAGTGGTACGAAATGGCAATACACATGGGACTCCTCTAGAAGGGCTGTGGATGTACTTTAGAACTCTGCGATCCAGGATGGATATCCAAAGCTAATCATTAATTCCTCTTCTATAAAAATGCTAATGTCTATGAGGAGCTGCAATTCACCAACATTACTTTTAAGAACTCATTTCTCCCTTTTGTCCCCTGTGCCTGGAAATTGTAGCTATGGCATTTGTGTTCTGTAGACAATTCAGCTACTTACCCATATTAATTTCCATTTCTTGAATTACCTTGGTATCTTTTCAAAGGCTGGAAAAAATTGTTCAGATCCATAATTATATGCATTTGGATTTTCATAATCCAAGAAATGTTTCCCCTCACCCCTCACGGTGGGGTCCCTTCTGCCCTTCTTCCTTTGCACTTTTCCTAGACAGTTACAAAATGATTCTAGGTGCGATGAAGAATTTGACAATTTTGATTCTTGTTGCTATTTTTTTTTTGGTTTCTAAATTATATACAAATATGTATATATATATATGTATCATTTTCCCTTCAGAAGATTCAATTTATATGTTTTTAAAACCTTGTGAGTCTGGAATCTAGATAAAATTACTGAAATAAAGCTGAAATTTAATAATGTTATCAATCTTCCTTGTAAGCTTAAGACAGACAGCAGTTTAGTCTAATTTTGTTTTTAAGTTGATCCGTTTCTGTTAGATGAGTAACAAAGAGCTGAAAACTTTCAATATGGTGAGAAAATTGTGACTTAGACATTCCTTCAAAAATATGAAGATTGTACAAATCTGTTTTCAGATAGCTAACATACTGTTCTTCAAAGGTACATGGAGGATATACATAAAGTTTACATACATGAAGTTTTAAGTTCTCTCTTTCATACTTGGCCACAGTGTCTTGTGTTTATCTAATTTGAAGAATGTTTTTCATACTGAAATCTGGTGTAAAGCTGCATTTCTTTATTTTTCATATTAAATTCAGCCATGTGATCCATATTTCACTGCAGACTCAATCAGGTAACCTCAGCCACTTTGTCCTGGTCCTGTGGGGACCAGCATACTTTGAGCTCCAAAATGTCTTGAATATGACTTTGAGTATGAATTTCAACATTTAAGTTTTGGAAAATGAAACTAGTAAGATAATTATTTTAATATTCTTACTATGGTAGATTTTAAAAAAAGTTTCCTGACAAATATAGTCTCATTTCTTTGAAATTAATAAATTTCATATCCTTTCTACATCTTAATAGAATCTTCTCATCTCATAATGAAACATTAAGCTTTTCAAGAATTGTATGCAAATCTATCTTGAAGTTTTAAAAGCCTCAGGAACCACTAAAAAGCTCTTGGTTTTGGTTGCGGGGGGGGGGGGGGGGATTTTTTGTTATTCTTTTTAAGTAGACCTTTTTGTGCGCTATTCCTCCAACTAAAAATATATTAAAAGCATCTAAGGTTTTTCCATCATCCAAGAGATACATTTTGCTATCTTAAGTGCATTTCTAACTCAGGGCATGGATCTTTAATCTTATACAACTGAAGGACATGGGGGAACAGAAAGAAAGTCTGAAATAGACTTTTCTAAGCTACTAGAAATACCTTGGGAATTCCATGGGATTCCTCTCTATTTACCCCTGAGATTAAAAGTTCTTTTACCCATTTCTGGACATAGTAAGAAAAATGAACATAATCACTAATGCTTCCATTGTGCTTGGATTAGAGGGTGCTCGATATGTTTATGGAAGTTGTCTGCTCAAGATCGTGGTAATGGCAAATTTGGATCTTTATGAGCATGACTTAAATCAACTGCAAGCAGGAGGCTCTAGCTGGCACAAAATGTAAGGTGAATGTTAGGCCTCAGTTGTCTCTAGCTTCTACAGCAATACTTGACATCAGTGTGTCAGTCACTCTTACTACACAACCTCATTTTCTAAAGAAAATGGAAGTTGCATGCACTTAAAATTGCAGGCCTGATGGCAAGTGCAAATAAGAAGGAAAATTTCTAAATATTTGAGTGCACCTTATCAGTTAATGTGGCACCAGAGCCTTTTGCCCATTTTTATTTGTGGAGAGGAAACTGCTCACAAAAACAGAGGTTAGGGTGTAACCCTTTGGAAACCTGTCTCTGCATAGCTCCTGATATCTTCAGTTAATATCTTAAAATTTAGCAAGTATGCTTTTTGTTATTTAATTTTTATGACCTTTCTTTGTATAGATCCTTATTATGTTTAGGAGGATAATATCCAGTAGATTGGGTAAAACTTAAGCAACTTTACAGTAATTAAAATGCAGATTTAGTTTTTCTGGAGTGTAATAATTTTGAAGCATACCACAGTCTGCCGAGGGAATCTGTTTTGTTTGTGTATCCTAATAGAACATAATGACTGCTTTCAAGCCATTATAGTCCATCATGTTAGTGACTCCATATGCTGGATATCCTTATCAATGATACTTCCTCTGAGAAAATGCACCCTAGTAATGTAGTAGTGTGTGTGTGTACATATTTTATTTTTAAATCCAAGTCACCTCACTTTTTAAATAACGATCATCCCTCTTATGGAACTTTGAACCTGGGTTGCTAGTTGTTTTAATTTTTAATGAAAATTCCAGTTTAGTGAAAACAAAGTCTTTCACTTAATTTGAGACATAAGTGAAAGTCAACTGGAGCATAGGTAACAGTGAGATAGAGATTCCCATGGTTTCCTGCCAGCAGTTTATCTGTCAGCTCTGTGGTACCCTTTCACAGTCTGAAATGTGTGTCCAGCCCATGGGAGGCCAGCTGAGGTACTCTCTGCCATGTACTGGGATTTAAACTGTACCAGTAGCCAACTGTTAACTAGATAACAACTATGTGACTTCAACATAGAAATGCATAATCTGGTGCCTTTATAGTCCTCTTGGTTTATCATGCCCTGAAGAAGGCACAGTGTTGGCCTTTCTGAGATTTACTTGTGATTTTGATTAGTGATGCAGAGAGCTGTAGGACAGAGACAGGCAAAAAGAGAGAGTCTAAAGGATCAAGAATGCAGTTAAGTGTCAAGGTTGAGTTTTTAAAGAAAAAAATCAAGATCTGGTTATTGTTTTTGTTTATTGTCTTCTACTCTGAGGAGTTTCATTTTAAAAATAATAAATCTTATCAATAGGCTTTAGAGGCTGAGTGAGAGAGATTATGCTCAAATTATAAACAGCTAGTTCATAGAGCATTCTCTCCCTGTAAATCTGATGCAGTTTATGTGCCAGTAGAGAGAACCTCTGCTTCAAATCCACAACAGGAGGGTACAGGTGTACCAGTGGGCAGAAGCCCTGTATTGATAACAGCCCATGGGCAATTTGCCAGTGTGACCCAGTGATGGGGACAATCTGAACTTCATTTTCAGCTTATAGGTCTCAGCCTTATATGAACAATGTCTTCTCTATGATCATACAATGTCTTCTCTATGATAGGAAATTATCCCCCACCAGAGTATCTGCTTTACACTCTTCTGTTGTCAGTGCTATCCCTAGGCTGTACATGGGCAACTGTAATAATGATCATAAATCAGCAGTTGTATAGTTACAGGCTTAGATATAATACAAGAAGAAAATTTCACCTGATTGTCTTTAAGATCATTCCCAGCTCCATATTAACACAAGCTAGAGACCACAATCCTTGATGAAGGAAGAACTGACAGAGTCACTTTTCCCAGACACTGATGTATCAGAAATAATCAAGCTAAAGAGCTCCTAGTAACACATTAAGGCCATGTCTGGACTGTAGGGCAGGAAAGGCTTTCTCTGGTTCCCCATCTGTCAGGACTAGGAGACAAGATAAAAACTCCCCCTTTCTGCCCCACTTGCCTGTTACATTCCATTGGAAACACTGAATGGGAAAAGCATGGTTTATCTTATCTGAGTGTGGAGTCAGGACATCACCTAAGCCTTTCGTCACACTCCCAGGTACCTATGTTGTGATATTGTAAATGTCTAAAACATAGTGAATCTGCTTTCAGTGAAGGAAATGGGTGGCAGAGTGGAGTGGTCCTGGTGTGGGAATCTCCCTACCGGATTGAATTCTAAGACTGAGTAACACTGTTTTGGAAATAATCTGAGGTTATGATTAAAATGCTGACGGACCCTTTAACTTCAGCTGTGGGGCTGCTGTAATACACATATACTGTAAATTAGAGATATAAAGTATGTTTAAGTAGAACCAATATGTGTCTAGGTATTCTATTGCTTTTAAAGCCCTTTCTGTCCTGTTAATTTTGCTTTACAGTCTGACAGTGATGAATTGATGTCTACCATTTCCAAGTGCCAGGTAGACTGTGTACACATTTATTAAGATTAATTAAAAAGTAACAAATTGTAAAGTAATAACACTAACAACTAGTAGAAAAAGTGTAGACGTTTTGACAGTCTTTTTGAATTTCATTAAGAGATGGTAGTGACAAAAACCCAAGAGACTATTTCTACTTTACTAAAGAAATAGGTCACAGATTCAATTACAGTCACTGAAGCATGGACTCAATCTATCATGGCAAATTAAGTACATTTTAGCAACCTACTTTCCTTTAAAAATTTTATAGACACTTTCACTGGAAGAAGAAAGACTAAAGAAAAAGAAATTGCAAACTGAAGGCTTTTTTTTACTGTGCTGCTAGTCAGTGCTTCGCTTATTTACCATAGGTATGAGACACAGAAAAAATCATTATGGAACGTCAAGATATGTAATCATCATTTCCCTTCCCATTTTTCTTCTTTAATTAATGATATATCATTTGTTCTTTGACTGGAAAGCATGTCTCAGATTGAATCCACAGTGCATCAGTTAGAGGCTTTGTTCTCTCCTTGAAATCAAAGGATCTATTTACTTAGAAAGATTCACTGCACAACCTTTATGCAATTTTGCCACAGATCCGTAGTGTTGAGCTGAAAATATGTTGTAGTTCCAGTTCCAAATAAATAAATAAATGAAGACACATACAGCCTGTGGATATGGTTTAGCTGAGTGCAAATATTGGAATGATGAAGCACTCTTTTGCCCATAGCAGAATTGATTTCATGTAGACAACTGGAATTTATAAAGATCCTCTTTCAACAGAGTATCATTGGCCATATTTGCTGCATTAC
The DNA here is from genome assembly GCA_013399895.1 of Serilophus lunatus. Lineage (NCBI taxonomy): Eukaryota > Metazoa > Chordata > Aves > Passeriformes > Eurylaimidae > Serilophus > Serilophus lunatus. The sequence goes on along the minus strand of VXBA01002086.1, from coordinate 2,529,608 downwards.
TACAGCTGCAACAAAACAGCAAAAAACGTAAGAACTTATGAGAGAGATGTAATTATTTCCTCCTTAAACATAACCTCTAGGAGACTTGTGGACTCATACATAAGGGTATTCAGTAGGTCTTTAGTTTGTAGAAGCGTGCAAGTGTTTTATATTTAAAAAGAAATAAAACATTTGTTCATGTAAAGAAATCTATGTCTGTCATACAAGTAAAACCAAGCCATATAGGTTAAAAATAACACAACATTTTCCAAGGCAATGTTTATTAAATATGTGATCTCCTTGAAGTACATTGAGGATAAGATGCTTTCCATTGTCAAATATATCTTTTTCCAACTATGAAAACTTTCCGCTCAATAGGTTTTGCTGGTTAGATATTCAGAACTAGATTCATCATTGCTTTATTTCACTGTAATACCAAAAAAGAAAACAGCAAGTAAGGATACCACAATGATGAACTTGTGAATCAAGATTTTGTTATACTTATTTGCACAAAAATAGAGACCACATATATGCCTCATACCCTTTAACAGTTACAGTCTGACTACAAACATAAACTCAGGAAAGATGCTTCCAATGACAACCATAACTACATCAGCACAAATTGTGGAAGGCTGAAAAGCACTCACTGCTCCATTAGTCATCAAATTCTGCTGTATTGCATGTACCTCAGCAATCATGGTAATATTAGATGACAAAAAGCAGATCTGCTTTACTCTGTCAACGTTAATATACTTATATTCTTGTCAAAATTGCTTTTCCTTTTCAAACAATTCCACTTGATTTCTATATTGAGTACAACATTTAAGTAACTCCTGTCCTGGATTTTCACGTACACTTGCTACAATCCATTATCCAGAGAGGAGAAGTAATTGTGGTACCAGCTAAAACATTGACAAATAATTTGCAGAAGATCCAAACCTATGCAAAATTCTCCTTCTTTTGGTTATGTTCTAGACTTGGTATTCAATCTCATTTTTTCATGAAATTTCTTAATTTATTTTTTTTATGTAACGAGCATAATTTCTGCTTTTTAGCAGTATTGTAAGAAAATCCTATTATCCTATTAATGATGTTTAATGAAAATGAGCACAAATCTTTGAAAATAAAGCAAAATAATGAAGTAGAAAAATGTTAGGAAATATGATAAGCAGAGTTAGATATGAGAATTGCACTTTGAGAAGAGTCTGCAAAGGAAGAGCTTGGAAAAGAACTGTTGACTTAATTTGAATGAAGTGTGGTTGTCCCCTTGGGAGCTGGAGAGCAGAAGGTGGAGGCGCATCTCCAGTAGTGATGGGGCACAATGGGACATAGAAGGTACTGGAGCTTAGTCATTGTACAGGTGTGGACAAGTAGAAAATGAGAGCAGAAAGACCACAGGAGAAAATTACTTCATTTACATACCAGAGAGCTGTGCATGAATGAATATTAAAATAGTAATTTGGAAATTCTTGCACCCAAAGAGTTATTTATGTGTTAAGCCTATTCCGAATGGGACCAAAAGTTTAACATTATTTCTAAAAATATATCTTTTAGTACAAAAGGGGAAGTTTTAAATTTCTTTATTGGTTTTACATATATCTGTCTTGCCATTGAAATGACTGAATGTGAATCACAGAATATTCTGAGCGGGAAGGGACACATGGGGTTTGTTGAGTCCAACTCTTAAGTGGATGGCCCACATGAGGATCAAGAATTATGTTTGTGTTAAAACACTTCACTAATAAATAAATGCTTTATAAAGGCATTTTTGTCTAATCACAGGTGCTTGCTAATGAAATACATATTTCTCATCAAGGATGTAGAATTCCCTCCAACTTTAATATACTGTGTGAATTTCTGTGGCAGAGTGTTAGTAATTGTAAACACTAGAAGACATGGACACGACTGTGTTTGCTCACTGATATACCAGCATACTGGGAGAGGAAGAGATCCTAGAAAATCTAAAAACCATTTTATGGGTATCAGGTGGCTGTCAGACAATCGGGCTTGATGTTCCAGGCATGAATTTTTTGACATATTCCTGCTAGATCTGCATGACACAACAGAGGGCAACAGAGCTGATTGGGCACTGCTATTTTCATCACACTTGGTAGGGCTCTAGAGGTGTTTCTGGGACATGTAAAACAACTTGTATGATTGGAAAATTTTCTTCTCTCATTAGTGCGTGTAGGGATGTTAACATGATTGAGATAGCAACAGTGTCGTCTGAATGCCGACAATATTAAGAAGTGGTCTTTGAATGTGTTTCTATTTGGCAGATGTGAAAGCTTAAACACAGCTGTGTTTAAAGACGATATCAAGTGAGGGAATCAACTGAAGAGAGAGAAAGCATAATACCTAGCCTTTATGTCCTTGTCTGGCCATTGCCATCAGAACTTGGAGCTGATGTCATGACTGCAATCCATATTACATGTAGAGTGATTGTAACAGTAGGAAACTTTACCACTTGTTCTCACTGGAGAGCTGACATTTGCTTGTACACCCTATGCAATAGGTGATGAGATACTCTGCAGGGCGTAAACTTGGGAAGGGAAACTGCTAAGAAGAGTCTCTGTGATAAGAGATACTCATGTCCTGGGATAGGTACTGGCTTTTAATTAGTAAAATTATTGAACTGTGCTTTTCTGAAGGTCTAAACAGTTGTACCTGCAGGTTAAAAACATTTCTCTCTTTGTGCAGTTCCGCAGGTGTTATCAGAGCACTTAAACTTGGAACTGACAGGAGGGTGGCGATGTTGGAGTGGAGAACACTGAGCTCTGACTTCAGAATTGGAGCTGATTTGGGGATTTTTCCATTACATTTTTCGTGGGAAGTTGAAGCTTTCAGGACCTGGCTCTTTAACAGCCAATCTGGTAAACTAGGAAGGAGCCAGCTTTATTGGAAGTTCTGGTAAAGTCACTCTAATTTTTGTAGTCTATCTACTTTTATTACTGTTAAAGTGTATCTAGAACTGGAATATAAAGAATTGTGATGCTTTTGTTTTAAGTGGGAAAAGTGAATAGATTTGTTCATAGATTATGCAGAACACCTCTAAAAATATTCTTTCTTCTAAACTGTCTTCTCTTGCTGTTTTTCATCTCATTTAAATAAGTGCCTTTTACTGGAATATGGAAACATTCAAAAGAACTGCTTTATGTTTTCCTGTTCTTATACATTAAATTCCATTAATTTTAACATGTAATTTTAAAGAATATATAAGGTTCGGAAAAACCATTTGACAAAAGCCAGGCTGTAGTCTTGACTGATAACAAATGGGACATCCATGTTTTCAGTCACAGTTAATAGTCCTGAGACTATTTAATTTCTTGTACTGTGCCTGAATCATAAGAACTGAAAGAGGTGTGTCATTTTCATCATGCCCCAGTTGGCATCCAAACTTATTTTATGTAAAAGTCATCTCTGGGGAATTATTGAAAACTGTAGAAAAGAGGAGGAAAAGCTACAGCGTTCAGAAAACCACCATTAAGAACTGGAGCCTATGATAGCAAAAACGGTTTTATTATGTCATATATCAGAAGAAAACATGGGCTCTGCTTTTTATTCTAACGCCTCCATCTGGGTTACAGTTTCATATTGGTGGACTAGATTAAATTGATAACATCTAAAATGCCATCTGGCAAGAGGCTCGCTGAAGTTGAAACTTGTATCATGAGTACGATGTTTCTACAGTCACAGTTGGAACAGCTGAAGGAGAGGAATACATTCAATGTTAAACAAATCATTAGTAGAGCACTTGAAAGTCACTTGTGTGTAACAGTGATTGATGTACTGAGAGGCCTGATTGAGATATATGTAACATGAAAATGCTATTTAATTATTTGGGAAAATCCATTTATTTCGTTTTAAACAAGGTTTGGAAAGGTACGTGGAATAATGGGAAGGAAAAAGAACCTTCTTAAACAGTCAAGGTTCCCTTTAATCCCAGCCTAGTTGGAGGAAAAGAATTCCTCTCTGAATGGCTTATCATCTGGACCGTGCTCTCAAAGTGTTAGAAGTAATGCCCATAATTTGGTGTGATTTCATGGCTGTTGCATCAGAGCCTTTAAGGCAGTCTGCATAAAGCATCGTGCCTGGGGCTTATGGTGAAATAGGAGCTCATGAATCAGGGCTATTGGCCTGATATATATTGCAGTCATATTTTTGAACTGTTATCTGTTTAGCATTTGGAGCATTTTTGCAGGAATTGGAATGATGCCCTTCCCCAGAAGTCCCAAGAATTTTCATCATTCTTGTTTCCTGCTCTGTACACTATTCAGGATTTTAGCAGTGGATGAGCAAATTCTGCTCAATGAATTTTGGTTCCGACTTCTTCTCTACGTGAAACCCAGCGCTGAGAGATGCAGGCATGTGGCTTATCCCAGAGCACAGAAAAATGCTTTAACTCTGATACAAGTGCATAGCCAGAGCTGCTACTAGGATGGGGAGTAAATACTTTTCAATCTACTTGAGTGAACCAGAGAGACTCTTCCAAATCTGACTCTTCAGTTCTTGATTTGTTTTTAACACTAGGCTTGGGAAATGGTATTCCAAAGAGAAAACAAGGTTTAATGGATTACAAAGGAATATTTTTCTTCTTTTTTCTTTTTTTTTTTTCTCTTTTCTTTTTAAGGAGTCAATATTGTAAGTAAATAACACACACATATTCTTAATCAATGAACCCATAAATAAAGTTTTCATGTCATACTAGAATAATTGACTCATTCCTCGCTCCTGGAAGTCTGGGGATGAATTAGGTTTCAATAACATCAGTTTGCTGTCTCAGCTAGGCTAGCACTCAGCCATAAATAACTACATGGTTTAGCATAAATTCATTTATTTTACAATTTATAAAGTGCACTCATCACTAGGATTCTTGGCATGTATACAAAGATAACAACAAAGTAAGAACATATTGACTAGTTTCAATTGAGTGAACTCCTCCAACTTGTCCTCAGTAAAGGTATATAAATCACCACCAACATCTGCAAGCAAAGGCATCAATAAACATATAAGCCTTGGACATCGCCCTGTAAGTCAGTGAAGTAGGGAGTCTATAGTAGTACCATGGAGTAATTTTCAGAGTTAAAAATTTTCTAACAAAAACTCTCTCAGTTAGCCTCAGAATTCAAACACATGAGGTGATACATTTAAATCAACCATTGGTGCTATACTGGTGGACTCCATGACTGCGATGGTACACAAGGATGGCGTCTTGCTGCAGCACAAGGCTGACCCAAGGCTGCAGTGCAGTTCAGCCCAACCTACACTGCAGCCACCAATGAAGAGTGTGCTTGACACAAGTTGCCATGCGGGAGAACACACTCCACATTGGCTGGTGCTCTGAACTTGAGGGAAGTTCTAGAAGAAATAAAGACAGCATCTTGTCTGGGGTTTGGCTGGAAAAGTAGAGGCTGATTCTACCTGCAAAAGACTGGGGAAATGTTCTCGGTTTAGTATGTGTGCATTTTATTCCTGACTGCAAACAGGTCTGAGCCAAGTTTTGAGTGATTTGCAGTAAGTGAAGTTTGGAAGTGACTTGGTAGTTTATGTAACAATTTCTCACTCAGACTTCCTCAGAAAGGAAAAGTTGGAGCTGATCTTTTCACTGGAAGTGTTTCTAATGTCAGGAAGGAGATTCGCGGCAGAAGATGATTTCACTTATCCCAAGATCCCAGGCAGAGCTCAGACCAGTGCAAAACAGGAGTGCTGACAGCTTGCAATTGAAAGCCCTGTGTACTGTGCTTAGCGCTTCACCCCTGACCTAGGCCTGGGCAACACTAAACCCCACAGTGCAGTGGTATCACCAACTCATTACCCAGACTCAGATGACCTGAAATATAGTTTCTTTGTGCCTTTTCCCCCCATTCATTTCACTGTGCTGTTGTCAAGCTCCGGAATGTGTCTTGAGGTGTGCAGCAAGTCCAGTTGTCCCTGCATAGCAGAGCAAAGGCCTGGTGCCCAGCAGGGACCAACTGCAGCTCCCTCCGTTCTGCTCCTCTGCAACACACTTATCGCAGCTAAACACCCCAAAGTTCCCCTAGAAAAGTTTGTGAAGTCAGAGCAAGAGATTCTTGTTAAATGAATGGATGCAATTATTATCCACAAATATAGGACATGTTTGTAGAAGATATTTTTTTCTGTGACTTTACACCAACGTTTGTAGTGATTTTATTTGCTAATTGAAGCCGAGGACAGTATGAAAGCGTGGTAGGATTGCGAATCATCGACATAAAAAGCCCCTAAGCTAGTGCCATCCAGCCTTGGCTCTAGCCCATCCCTGGCCTCCAGCTACACACCAGGCCTTAACACATTTTCTGAAGAGAAAGAACTGAACGAAGTTTAGGTTGAAAGACTATTATGTTTACTTTTTTAGACTACTTGCTGCCAAGGAAGTGGCTAATCCATCTTAATTGCAATTACATTTATTCACAAAGCATGTGGAAAATTCACAGCAGCATAAAAATCATCCAGAAGACAGTGAAAAGATGGAGCCTAAATTTGCCAACCTGTTCACCTGTTAGGATTTCACAGATGCTCCTAAAGGGAAAGAATAATGAGTAATTTGTGACATAACCTAGGAATTTAAAACTCTCCAGAGACCAATTATAGAGATTTGGGCACTTAGGCTGCTAGCAGCTTTCCAAGCTCCACCTGAGATGCTCCTGCTTTCAAAAGTCCTTGTGTACGTCCCTAATTATTTTCTGTAGAAAAATTGACACAGTTTCTAGGCCTCATTCATGCAACCAATGGCTTCTTCTAATGATAACTTGAAGATTATCACTGTATCATGCTTGAGAAACACCCCTAGCACCTTGGAATTACCTTTTTCCTGTTAAATCTACTGATTTGATAACTCTTCATACTACTCTTCACATGCAATACCTGCAAAAGGAGCCACTGGGTTTCTATTGAGGTCAGTTCTGTTTGTGGTCTATTTGACGGTACTTTTGTAACTTAGTACATAAAAATCTGGTATTTTTTGTGTCCAAACTATGGCGACCAGAACATGGCCAACTGATTACGTGTGATTATACAATTCACTTTTATGACAGATAGACGTCTGCAAAAGGTAGACCTAAGTATTCCTTTGGCCCATTTAGAGAACAACTCACAACACATATGACACTCCTGAGTATGCAATCTGTGTTCCTGTCTGAAAAAAATTATTCATCATTAAGTAGGAGTAATGATAGCATTAAGGAGGTAAACTGTATAGAGGATAAGTCCTAAAAATCTTGCCTGTCTCCACACCTCAGTTTCATCAAATATAAGATGAAATGTAAACTTTATTGGCTTTCTTCTGCACTTGAAGAAGTATAGTTAATAAATGGTTACTTTCATTTCTACCAAAATTCTCAAGATAGGTCTCCTTGTTTGCTCCCAGGATGATGTTTGTGTGTACAGGAGAGAAACATAATTAGGCTTTCAGTTCTGTACAACATAATCCATGGCAAGTATGAATGACATGAAAGGCAGCAGAAATTGCCTGGGAGGAGGTTGTTTTTGTTTGTTTTGAAAAAAAGAGGTTGAAAAGATTCTTTCTGCAGCTGATGCAATCTGTTTGCTCTGAGCTAGAGACACTTGTGCATCCTAGCAAAGGCAATGGAAAGGCTGGGAACAAGAGCGAAGGGGTAAATTCCGCTCACTGAAATACCTGCTTTTGATCTAAGCTTTAATTGGATGTGATTTAGAAAACTGCTGGCATCACATGGGGTATTAATACTCTCCTCTCACTCTCTATGCTGCCTGTCCCTGCAGGAGCTGTTATATTTCTGTTTGTGTTAAGGTTTCTCTCGCCGCTTCCTGTATCAGTGAAAAAGCATTGAACGGTAGGAGAAAAAAACAAGCACTAAAAACACCTCCTTTTCCTTCTTAAGTGGCATAAGTCCCAGGGGTGTTTACCACATGATTGTTTCTTGCACAGCTCACACAGTACTCATCCACATGCTCCTGAATGATTACAATGTATTATATAATGAAGTCTTTTGTTAGTCCCGTTCTTTTGCTTGTTTTACCAATATTGGGCAGCAACTATCTTAGTTCTTTTTTTCTTTTTGAGTCACCTGTTAGTCATCCTTGGGCTACAGCTATTTGAATATGTTACTGTCCTTTGCAGATATTAAAACTGACTATTGCTCTAACTGAATTGCAAAATGCAGCATTGGAAAATAGGTGGTCAGTATCTTCCTCACTCTTTGTTGGTTTGAGGGATAATATCTCTTTATGTAAGGAAGTTCAAAGAAAGTTCTGTGATATGGTTTTATACTTTTGAATCAGATCTAATTGCTATAGGAATAAATTTAGCTACTAAATCGAGTATTTTGGCAGCTCAAATCTTATTACTCCATCTTGTGGAAGAATCTGAAAATGACACCGATTGTGTTACTCCCACATATGCCATCCTGTAAATGGATATCTAACAACCCCAAAATTCCAAGACTTCGTAGATTTCTCTGCAGACAACGTTGGTTAATGTCTATTTTATTCTGAAAAGATGACTCAAGAAATGTATCTACGTTTTGTGTGTATTTAAGGTCNCCTCCCGCCCCCTTATTTAAAAAAATAGTGTGAAAGTTCAAATGACAGAAGACTGAGATCTTGTATAAAAGACAAGTTATTAGGTATTGCTGTGAAGCTCTAAAATCAAAACAAATATTATGTGGCTTGTCACATACTATTTCCATTTTCTTCCTGTTGAGGGTTTTGTGGCTTCAACAGGCATAGACTGAGATATCATCTGTTCAAAGGGCAGACATGGTTTTGTTTAACTTCTTATCTTTCTGTATTTCCACTGAAAAATTCTTTTCCCAACAGAGACCTGCTGAACACAGGAGAGTGGTTCTGCAGAGCTGGAATGGTGCTGTCAAAGAAACCCATTCTCACAGGACCAGTTGTCAATCAATGGTATCACACAGAAGTCTTACCTCTTCTCTTCAAGGAAATTGAAATAATCGTAAAGCAGTTAAAAGGAAAAAAAGCTTACTTTTTCTAAGGTTTTAAAGGAAGTGGGATATGTGTTCAAGTCATTTCACACCAGAGCCGTAATGCCTCTACTGTAATTAATGTGTCAATGGCTCCAGTGGGGCTAGTTCTTTATTAAAGACAAAATAATGGAACATATTATGTGACGCAGTGTAGTTAAAAGATTCTAAAATCTCTTGGTTTAGTCTTACAGTTTTCATAGGGTAAAGCACAAGACATCTCCCAAACCAAGTTACGTGTAACATAAGCACAACACTGACATCTGGTGTTTAAATCAGATTTAATCCTGGGCAAGGTTAGGTTAACAAGTGCTATTTAGGGCAGTCAGGTGTTCCCGTAGGGACAGGGGTACAGAGGTACCTACACAGGCAGATTAATATCTAAGTGGTCTTGATGCTATTTCCTGATATCCTCAAAAGCCTTTAATCACTGGAAAGGGAGCTCCTGATATTTGGAAAATTTGGCCTGCAAAACCTTTGCTGCCTAATAAAGGGACTGCAAATTTTCCAGCAAGACCCAGAGGTCCTCAGACTGATTATGATGGATATTTGGGGTAAGAAAGTGAGGAAGAGTTATTTCCAAATGCAAGCCTCTCAACAAAATAATTAAAATACCAAATTTGGTTTAAATTCCAGTTAAGGACATTTTTTCAATAAAAGATACAGCCGAGCAGTTTTTCTATATGACAATTTCTCATTTTTGTGGTAATGTTTATATAAGACTTTATAATATCCTCTTTACTAAAGTGATAGATTGACATATTCAATGATAGTTCCTAACTCTTGCATTTTATATAATATCTTCTATGTATTTGCTGTATATCTTAAAAAAGATAGATGGGCATGGTCAGTTTTCAGTACTCACCTCCTGTGGCATGCAATGTTACTGTTCATTTCAGGGAAGCCAAAGCCTCTTCTCTTTTTTGCAACTATGTCTGATTCTTCTTGATTTTTGATTTTGTCTTCCCTGAAACCCCTGAAAGAGAAAGTAAAATAGAATGGAAAATACAGTAGATGAAGTGATGTGGGATCAGACTTCTTCAGGTAGCTTTGGAGGGAGTAATCAGTTTTGTACTCTAACTTATGTAATTTGTCTCAGGTATGGAGGAACTATTCATCCTTAATCCTGTCATTTATAAGGTCCCAAGAGAAGGAGCAGATGCTCTTTTCCTGTTACTTGGCTTTCAGGGCCTGTGTGGCTCAGAGAAGATTTACAAGCTTGCCTCTGAAAAGGGGTGTCACTCCAAGTTTGGACTGAGGATCAGTAGGGATCTATTTGCTCTGTGGTGAAAACAGATGAGGAAATAAATTAAAAGCTCCAGTTTATTTGTGGCTTCCTTCAAAAGTTTATTCTATGATTCAGATTCACCCCACTGAAAGGAAGTGAATATCCACTCTCATCCTCCCTGCCCTGCGCAGGACAGGTCTTTCTGTAACTGACATTTAATTATAAGGCAAACCTCAACAGAAGAGAGACTCCTGTATGTAGGAGTTTACTAAAGGCATTAAGCATCTGCCAGTGAGTGAATGGGAACGATGCTGGAGGTACGCACTGGGGAGCAGCACACATTTAACAGTGGCACTTGTTTTGGCTTTTTTTTCTCCCTAAAGTGGAACATGCAGAGAAATGTCCCAAGTGTCATGGAGTGTATTCCACACACTGTGTATTCCACAGTAATCCTTGCATAGTAGATTCTGTAGTAAACCCTTGCAAGACAAGGCCTTTCAAAGTTCCTTAGTGCACATCTATATGGAAAAAAGTCCCAGCTCCTGATCTCACAGGATTTCAGTGAGATAGGGGTGAAGGAATGTGGATGGGGAGTCCCTATGAGTTTTTTCTACTAAAAATCCTAGACACGTGGTAAAGGACAGAAAAGATGATATCTTTGCAGAAGACACATGATAAACCTATGCAAATTTGGAACAAAAATTTGTGTCATCTTTAACAAATTTTCATGTCTTTTGTTGCAGGCCAATGGAGAGGCTAAAATATGTAACAAGGCTTAACAAAATACTGAGACTTCATATCTCAGACAAAACCAAATGCTTTAATGAGCAACGGGTACAGGAGAATCCACATGTTAGCACTAAAATATCAAAAATGGATTAAAGGAGTTGCAGAACAGTACAGTCACAACAAAGCACTTTATAGCACAGTGCTTAGGATGGAAACATACCTCTTTCTTCTCTACAATTTGAAACAAACAAAAAAAAAGAGTTGAAGTCATGGCAACAAAATTCTCAAAAGTCGTACAAGATGTAGCTTTTACTTTTGTGTGTGTATGTAGGGAGGAAAAAGGGGGGGGAAATCATGTAAGAAAAGATGTTCGTGTAATTTCTAGTGTCTATGTCCTCTTTATAAATGTAGGAATTCCTCCTTAGACTGTCAGTCACTCTACATCTGGAGTCAGGGTAGAAAACGTTTCCCCCCCCCCAATCAGTATCTCATCCTATTACTTCAGTAGAAGTCATACTTTTACAAAAAGTCCTCAAGGGAATTAATCCCCTGAATTACCTTCCTAATGCCCTATTTCCATAATTTGATTCCATCTTTTGATTCCATATGGGCGCCAAGGTCCCCGTGGAGGGCTTCCACCTATGTCCAAACCTGGACGGATTTGCACACACTTCATATCCAAGTCAGCAGAGAAGTTCATGCAGCAAAGTCACTGCTGGGAGAGTTTCCCTTCCAACTTCAGGATTCCACCGAGGTGTTGGTATCTTTAAGCATCTGAATTCCCCTGGTGCAGCAGAATGCTTTTATCACTTAATATACAAATAGTATGGAGGAAGAAAGGGAATCATTGTTTATTTGGTTTTGGTTTTCATCTATCAGTACCTTCTCCTTTGATTGCAACACAGTGTTCTGGGACATAAGTTGAAAGCATTGTGATACATAATTTTAAACACTGAAGAAAAATATTTTTCATCCATTTTTACACAAGGAACATAAAATGCCATTTGAAGTAATGGATCACAATCTCTGTGTTATACAGATGCGTTACAAAAAGCATCACTCTCTTGTCAGTGTGACAAGAAAAGGTAATAACAACAGGATTTGGTTTCTGTGTAATTCGAAGGCAACAAGTACTGTCTCTCTTTTCCCATCTGTGTACTCTAGAGTTGAAAATTTAATGTTCAGGGACCAAAAATGTTGTCAAAGGTAATGAGAGTTCTGCAGGCAAACAAGAGTTTGTACTAAAGGATGAGTCACAAATCTGCATAGAATAGCAGGAGTCTGAAGACTCTTTTATGAAAAGCAGTTTCCAGACTGCTTTCAGTGTCTGAAAAGTGATATTTTTTGAATGTCCACAAGTAAATTCCCAAATTCTCCAGGTCTTTTTTTGTCTAGGATAGATGACACAGCAGATTTTATTTTATTTTTTTTATTCCTTTCTAAAAAAAGTTGAAGAAGGGATGTAAAAACACGTGAACATTGAAGGGACTTTATTAGTACAGACAAGGACTGCTACTGCAGTTCGACAAAATAGAAGCCAGAAATAGAGACAAGAATTAATTATTTAATATATTCTTTATTAATATAGAAAGTTGAAACAGGAGAGTGATAGGAATTGAATAAGGGTAGGAAAGTCTACAGATCTCCCGTTCTAATGGAGCGGAGCTCTGGCAAATTGACGTTAAGTTTTTCTAAAACACTCAGTATTGGAATTTAAAAAGCCTCTTTATGAGTGTGGGATGGATAACCCCTGTAAAAGCATGAATTCCTTATCATAATAGTTTAATTGTTTAAAAAGTCATTATTATCTAGTATCCTACTAGTAATATCATCCAGTGGGAAATAGTATCAAAGCTCTCTATGTGCATATGTGTTTGTATGACCTAGAAGAAGTGCATAAAACTGTAGCTACAGTGAAGCTTTGGGATTAGCAGAAGTGTACTAGTATTTTATAAAGAAGAAATTAAGAGGCTGATATATTCTTTGTTAGTTTCTCTTTTATGCAGTAAAAATCTGGAGAAAACACAGATCATTTAAAACAGCTCTTCAGTATTTGACAGCTTTCTTCAGACAGATCTTGGCCTCCTCATTACTTTTGCTGTCATAAAACACTTCTGCAGAGATTCTTAGGCTGCTCCACAATCATGTATCCTCTGGGCTAATCCTGCTATAGGAGGGGGACAGTTGTTGCCAAAAAGGAGAATTTACCATCATTTTGGCTGTGGTGGTTTTTTGTATGTTTGGGCATTCTTTTTCCTTTTTATCTCTGCTTAAGATAATTAAATCCATGGACTTACTTCTTAAATTAGTACATAAGCAAGACACTGCTGATCAGTTTAGGGTTCACAAGGAAGAAATTTTGGGCTTTGGGAAGATGAATATTTGGACGATATTTTAAACTAATTCATTTACTCAACATCTGTTTCTTATAAATATTCTAGCAAACTTACTTCTTGTCAGAAACATTTGGGTAAACACTGAGCCTTAAGCAACTACTAAAATATGTCTGTGGAATGGCATAATTCAAATTTACAATATTATTTATGCTAGAAATGTAACTCTAGGATTTATGTTTATCCAGCTGGGAATACAGTATGTTTAATCTAAACAGCTCAAATATTGAGCACTCATAATTTACAGGCCAAAATAAAATAAAAAGTGCCTGATTTTCAAATGTTGCTCATCAAATCCATTTCATCTTGCAATATGGGAGGGGAGCAGAGGGATCATGGGACACTAAGACTCATATGACAGTTTTGAATATATATATTTTATACTTTAGATGCATAAATAGAGAATACACATGTATTGTATACATTTACATTGCATATGGTTATATTCAATAGTAAAAGAAAAAGACTTGTAATACAATATTGGTAGTAACTGGAAGTCTTCCTTTAATATTGCCCAATTATATTTAGTGGAATATATATAATCAATATATATATATATAAATTATATTTTATCAATATTATATATTATATAATATATATAATATTATATATATAATCTCTATATATATGTATATTGATTCAACCTGAGGATTGAAAAGAACCAGTGAACCAGCTGAATTTATTCCTCTACTGTATAGAGTCTAGTTTGAGATATCTCTATTGGTGTTCCTCTCTTTAAGGTGAAAGGCCTATTTCACATTCAAACACTTCTCAGCTTACTATTTATATGTCTTTCCCTTATTTTTCACTGCAGCAGTACCCTGAGCAGTAGTTCATTCATTTTAATTTAATCCTCTTTTATTCCTTGTATCCCTCTGTTTGTCACTTATTCTGGCTATATTTTGTGCTGCTTGTGCTCTGGCAACTCTTACAGTCATCTGCAAAGATCGAGCTGATGTTCAGCTTGGTCTATGGCTCTGCATACCGGCTTAAATCACTACCATAGGTCTTCCAGCTACAATTAGTAGCAACACTGCCAAGACCTGTGGCATTGCGAGATTTTTGGTAGCGCTCACAGCAAAAAATGAGAAATGACAGTATCAAGGGTGCAAACATTAAGTAGTGTCCAATTTAAACTTGTAGTTTTCTTCTGTGATGAAATTGAAAGCTGTTCTGGTTTTTTTTTTTTAGTCTTTTTAAGAATTCAAATATGCAACTGCAGGAGCATTATTTGCAACCATTTTTTTACATTTATATTACTCAACTACCCTGCAACTAGTTTGTTCATTAATCTGCGTCCTCCATTGTTCTGCATTTTTAAAGTAGAAATGCTAAATTCTTTTCCACTGTATGCAAATTATTTCTAGCTGCAATTTCTTTATTCTTGCCTTTTTAATTTTTTGTTTCTCTATAGTTTACCTTAACTTAGTGACTGTTACATGTTAATCTACTTTCTTCAATCTTTTAATATTTTAGTACACAATGGATTCTTTTTTGGTTAAGTACATAAGGTACCTTTGCATAAAGTAGAAGATCAATAAAAAAAGAATCTGCAGACTATTTTCAGCTTATATTTCACAAATAAAACATTGATGCTCCCTTTTAAGTTGTCCATCACTCATCCAGCAGGTTTCACAGACAGTAACAGTTCGTTAGTAATTTCAGGAGGGGAAGATGTATGATGTTGTAAATATTTAAAATCAAATTTGAAAAAAAGGACAGAGATGAATGTGATCAGAGTAACACAATGCTGAAGGCAACATTTTCAAAGCAGCTTGGTAGGTATTGCTTTCCCTTATAGGTGGCAGTATTGAAAAGGAAGTTAAACTGGGTCTAGCATAGGGAACAAAACTCCCTGTCTGAAACTCACACAAAGTTGGAATATGAAGAACAGGATAACCACTGTCAGATCCAGACAGGGTGAATTCAACTGGGGCAGAGTTAGCACTTGCTAATTTTAGCTAAAGGTGGATTTTCTTAATGTAAAAAAAATGATGTAAAATTTAAATATATCACCTCAAATGTGGCCCGGTGGACACAGTGATACTGCAAGAACTGTCTGTATTAGGGTGGGTAAGAGTCGTCAGTATAAGTTTTGGCTTAAGAATCATGAACCTGAAAGACTATTTTCAAAAGCCCCTGTAATTTCTTCTGTTTAACAAAGTATTCAGCATCCTTGACCATATATTTATATGGTATGTAACACAAAGGATCTCATATACAATAAGCTTGCTGGAGTTTTATTCTCTGCTCTGTTCTAATTGCAAAAAAACTGCCCTGTGGCCAGCTGAAATGTGGGGAAGGCTCTGAGGAACTCTGCTTTTTAAGGCAAACTGCAGTTGGGCTATTGATTTGTTTTTCTCTTGGTACTGCAGTCTTGGTTGGTAAGCACAAACACCAAAGCATAAATAGTAAATTTATGTGGTTTAGCTCCCAAATTTACTTTGAATCACTTTCCAGCATTTAGTTAGTGCCCTTCATTTTTTGCCAGGATATGTAAAACCTGAAAGTCTTTGATGATAAGTTGATGTTAAATTAATAAATGAAAAAAACACATATTTTAAGACAATATATCAACTCAGCCTAGAGAACAGGAGACTGAGGGGAGACCTCATCACAGTCTATAACTTCCTCATGAGGAGAAGAGAGGCAGACACTGATCTTTTGTTTGTGGTGACGAGTGGCAGAACTTGAAGGAATGGCCTGAAGATATGTCAGATATTAGAAAAAGGTTCTTCACCCAGAGGGTGGTTGAGTGCTGGAGCAGGTTCCCAGGGCAGTGATCACAGCACCAAGCCTGATAGAGTACAAGGAGTGTTTGGACAATGCTCTCAGGCACGTGGCGTGACTCTCAGGGATGGTCCTGTGCTGGGCCAGGAGTTGGAGTAGATGATCCTTGTAAATACCTTCCAACTCAGCATATTTGTGATTCTGTGAACTAAGTAAGTGTTTTTAGACAGATTGTAGCACCTGAAACTTAGTCAGTCACACTTTGCAGTAACACACTGCAAAAATTGGCGTGGCAGTAGCTTAAATGTTTTCATTATACACTGTGCAGAAATAGCAGTAAAAATATTCAAATTGTTGCAATGTACCCTGATCTTAGAAATATTCTAAGAAATATGAAGAACTAGGTAACATTCAAATAAAAGTAAACTGAATAATCAAATTAGATAGTATCACTACCAATACTTGCATCAGTCAGGAATAACAATAGTTATAAGGATCAACACGGGCCTTGCTTCCTGCTCTGTATTTGCTGTGTTTCCGTGCTATAGGGATAGGATCAGGAGGTAATACAGGTTGGAAGGACCTTCATAAAGTCTCTGGCCCAACCTCTGCCTCAGAGCAGTGTCAGCTGTGGGCTTAGACCTGGCTCCTCAGGACTCTGTCCAGCTGAGGCTTGTGAACCCCCAAGAGTGGAAACTGTACAAGCTCTCTGTGCAGCCCATGCCCCCACTGAGCTGCTGCAGTTCTCCCAGCCCACTGTCTCATGGGGGCCCAGTGCCTCTTCAGCAGAGCTGCTTCCCAGCTGGGCAAGCCCTGGCTGAAATTGCTTTTTTTTTTTTTTTTTCCCTTAATTTTTTCCTTGACTTTAGAAAGTAAAAATTCTTTAATAAACAGATATTTGCCAAGTACCAGTTTGAATAGATTTATATTGTAAATTTTAAAATATAAACTTTGTGTTATTGGAATACAGCATAATCAAAATATTTTTCGACTGACCCATCTTTTACAGTTGCATTTGAAAATAAGAAATCCAAATAAGGTGTGTTCATCACCACTCTTTTGCTTTATTATTTGTCATATATTTTTAATACATAAGTGACATCTGATGTATTACTTAATCAAGAGAAAAAGAATTATACCTTGCACATAATCAGTTATTTTTGCCATATCAAAAAAATTAGACTAACAGATGAGGAAAATAAATAAGATGAACTTTAAAAATGAAAATGCTTAGCCTTTGGAATTTTAGTTGACAGCTTTTGAAAATTAAATTATAAGTCAAGTACTGATAGGTTTGATATCTTCTTTGCAGCTTTGCAGATGATGTATTGCAGCTTTAATGGAATATCATTTATCATCTGATAATAACAAATGTAGTATTTCTGAGCTTGTCATCTCTTCTGTGATGACAAATAGTCCAACTTGTAGCAGTGATAATGGGATTTTATAATGATCTCTCCAAACTGAGTCTGCTCTAGTGCAAGCTATTTTACTTCACATCTCAAAACACCTGTTTAAAGGTAGATTACAGTAGTCAAGTACTTCAGACCTGCTTGTGTGTAAAAGCATCTATGCTACAAAAGTTGCATTTACTTCATTGATTTAAAAGTTTGGTCCATTGCATTTTTCTGGTTTTATACCAAAAGTTGTCTAGATTTACTAAGCAGTGTGTTTATCACAATTTTCTTTGTAACAAGACTCATGTGTAATAGTCCAGCAGCAGACTTGTTTTATACCAGTGTGTGAGAAGAAATAATGCTGTTCAATGTTATTCTGGAAAAAGTGGCCAATTACCTCTTGAAATTCTATCAAATTTCTTTTATTCACATAAAATAACACCTTGAATTTTATTTTTTTTTACCTGGCTGTGTTGCTTTTACCTTAAACCATAAGACATTTTCATTAATGAAGTTGATTTCTGTAATGCAGCTGCCTTGGTGTGTCTGTCAAACCCTTGCATTCTTTGAAAGCACTCTTGTCTTTTCAGGGACTAAAAAACAGAGTTATAATTTATTTCAGCTTGGAAGTTAAACTGTTCTTCATGAGAATGAATAAAAAAGGAGAGATGGTGAAGAAAAGTGAGTTTTGTTATATAAAATGAGTTTAAAAATAACTAGAAAATCTACTCAAGTGTTGATGAGGATACTGAAGTAATTTAAAGTACCCTAGTATTCCAGTATTAAACATAACCTTGATGCAAGTAATTTTAACAGAATTTCATCAGATTTTTCAGATATTTTGCCACTAAATACTTAAATAGGCCTACTTTTGTTATCAGAAATAGATTTTTCCTAGGACTCTTCCAATCTGAAGCTATTAGAAAATTGAATTTCTCAGGTGTAGTTCTGTTTACTTTTGTCTTCCATGAGCATATATTTATATAAAGCGTATTTCAGAAATATGCAAGAGAAATTTTGGAATTTATTAAAAATGAAAAGTTGGCTTTTCTTTTCCTCCAATGTAGTTCACTAAAATAAGGGAGCTGCTTCCAAGATTACTGTAATTCTCTGGCCTCTCTCATTAGCGAGTGTTCACCAAAAATATCTGCTGCTCTGTTATCACTTTTGCTGCTTTTTGTGCGAGAGTGTCCTATCAAGGCAGGTTCCCAAAATTTCTGTTCTGGGAGCAGGAGACCACTTGAGGATCATTTCTGGGTCCTGGCCAGAGCTCTTACCCCAGCAGCCTTCCCAGAGCCCCAGGTAGCAGGGCCAAGCAGAAACCTCAACCGTATTTTTGTCTTGAGAGGTCCCGACTGATAAATTCCAGGATGATGCTGTGTGGACAGGTGAAAAATTACTTTGGAGACCTTGAGAGCATCACATGTACTCTGTGCATCCCAACGGCTGGCAGGAGCCCTGTTGAGGATTCTCAGTTCAGGACTTTCCTTTGTGGCAGCTATTGTAATATTAATGGCTGTAATATTTTCATCAAAGCATCTAAGCAGAATGCTGCTTAGTGTGCAGCAGTTTGGAATTTGCATCCACATACTACTCACAACTATGAAGCAATACACATTTTATACAAGATGAATTCAAGACCTAAGGTGACCTACAACTGCAGCAAAACATTTCCATGTTGTGCTTTATAATTTACACTCTTTTCCTGTCAACGTTTCCAGATAACATTAAATCTTAAATAAAATTAATCCTGGATGCTCCTTTTTATTATTGCTTTTATTTATGAACAGTTGTAGAAGTTTCCAAGGGATGTTATATAATCAAGGATTCACACAAAAGTCTGCTGAAATATAAGCAGTAAATTGTCAAATTCTTCAATTACAGTAAGAATCAAGATATTAAGCATCTTTAGTCTAGCAATTTCTTTCAAATCTCTTACACCCTATCCTTGTGAAAATGAAGACCAAGTAATTCTATGCCTATACAATATTCTATGTTCAACACACCAAGTGTATGGATAATATGCATATTATCAAATATTCAGTACTTTCAGTTGACCACAACTCATGCTGATAAACTTCATCTGTGTTTTAATAGAAACTGAAAAAAAAATCAAATTATAAACCCAAGTATATAGTGAAATATGTATCTGCTAATGAAAAATTCATAGAGAAAAGAACATGTCACTTAAAAATACAGTTTGAATATTTTACCCAGACTTCATAAAGGGGAAATAGGACCAGGCTTAGATATGAGGTGGAGAATTAGGCAAACAAATAGCCTTCCACTCTTCAAGTATCCTCAAAATTAGCGCATCAGATTTTCCCTTTTGCATCTAAGTAGCAACACAAAACTGAAGATTACAGGAACTGACTTGAAGATAAAAGATAAAAAAAAAGCTGGAAGTGTACAGCTTGCCTCAGCAGTGATACAGAGGTATGATAACCATCTACAAGTGCATGAGAAGTGTTAACACTGAGGCAGGAGAGGAATTGCTCAGTAAGTGAGGGTATAGCTAGAAGTTACAGGAAGATATTTAAAAAGGTAAAGTTCTGGCTGATTATCAGCAAGAAGCTTCTGACAGTGTTATACATCAGTTGTGGGAAAGTGTGTGAAGTGATCTCCCTTGGGATATGGTTACCTGGAGTGGACAATCCACAAGATGATATAGCAATAATCCTGCACTTGTGATCAGGCGCTGAACCAAAAACTGATACAAGATTTTTTCTTTATTTCTAAATGTAAATGTTGTTGGTGAAAAGAAAATCACATGATTTTATTTTCACACAAGCAGTTCTGTTATCTAAGAAAAGATCTATCGACCAGTGCACAATCCTGCAGATGAGTAGCAGTGCCCAGGGTTTCCTACCACGTTACAGCTTTGAAACAAATGACGGATGTCCAGTGCTAATCATTCGCCTTCTGTCAGTTCAATTGCACATTCCTCCTTTAATGTGATCTAACCCCTGCAGCAACCAAGATAGTGTACATCACTGCTGCAGTCAGGCTTTCATTCATCACCAGGGGAAAAAAACCACCACTTCCTCTTCTCTCTACTTCTGTGCCCCAGTGCTGCTTCAGCCAACCTAAAAGGCAAAGATAGAAATTCATAAAAGAAATTTAAACTTTGGATTTTGCTTTATTATTGAGATTTTGCTTTGAATGCAAAGTCATATATATATGTATATATAAAAAAATATAAAAATTTACATATTAAAATATGGTATTGAGCAAAACTTTGGTATTGAGGCTTTGGGACATTTCTGTGTTGACTAAACATTGATGGGAGTATTACAACCTAGTGTAATTGTACTACTAATTCTGTTGGTTCCAGTGGCATTCTGATGTTTATTAGCTGGGAACCTGCCACAAAAACCTGCTCTTCATTCGCCCATCCACTGGGGGACAATTCACGAACACGTAAATCTGAATTTTATAAAAGCAAACATATGAGAACAAAAACAAAAGAAGGAAGCACTCAAAAGTAACACAAAAAATCTTGTAAAAAAAGCATGTATTGATAACATCATAAATTCTCCAGTGCTACAGTCACTACCACATCCTTATTTAGCAGAATATTTTCTGAAAACATTTGACAAAATCTGGTGACCTCAAAGTCTAAATCCTGAGTCCCACTCTTAAGTAAACCCACCTAAGCACTGCAGGAAAATGAAACTGAAATATTAGCTAATTTCTGCTTTTCCCTTGGCTATTAGAAAATCTATTGGATGTTCCTTTTTTTTTTTTTTTTTTTTTAATTTCATCTTGCCTTCAGTTGCTAAGATCTCCACTTGGTTAATTTTGAAATCTACAAGCTACTTTTTCTTATAGTATTGTGTTTATAATAATTGTTTAAGTTAATGAAAAAATGTATTAAAGTTATTTGAGTTACAAGGCTGAATGTGACTTCAGAGCAATAATAATTTTACAGCTTTGAGAGTAAATATTGCAACATTTTAATATTCATGACTACAAAATCATAATTTTCCAGGCTGCAGATTTGTTTTTCCCCTGTTGAAATGAGCTCTTCTGAATGAAGGCTCTGACCAAAGCAGACTCAGCTTTTTTCCTGTAATTTCATGAGATCCTTTTTAGAGCTTAACTGTCTGTTAAGAAATTATTGGATAACTTAATAAAAATTAAATGGCAGATTTGTGTATGCAGCAGGCTCTATGAAGGATTATGTCTTAAACTGCAATTTTCAATTTGACACACTCTATTAAACACAAAATTGAATGTCATATATAATGGTCATATGATTACATTTTACTATTAAAATTATCTTTGTGAGGGAAAATTAAATTTCTTTTTACTGAAATGTATACAAAATTAAATACCAGCTGGCTTGATTAAAATAAGTATGTGTGATAGTCTTTCCTTACCTTGTCAAAGAGGTGATTTTCTATGCATACAGATGCTTAGAGCTGGTGAATAATGATGGAGATCATTAATAAATTGTAATATGACTTAAAACACTACTGTGTTAATGCCAATTTTATCAGGTTTTTGATTTAAAAAAATCAGTGTAGTTTTGCTTATGAGGTGATT
Source organism: Serilophus lunatus (assembly GCA_013399895.1). NCBI lineage: Eukaryota > Metazoa > Chordata > Aves > Passeriformes > Eurylaimidae > Serilophus > Serilophus lunatus. Next base: position 2,507,623 of record VXBA01002086.1, on the reverse strand, counting down.
GTAGATACAACTTTCCCCCTTCTACCAAGTACAGATTTTTAGTTAAGTTGCTTCCCCACAAAACAATATTTATGTCGAAGGGAAGTAGAACAATTTATAACATCATTTCAACCAAGAAACAAATTACATTACATGATTGATTATGCAATTTACGAATCAAATAGGCAAAAAGTGTTTGTCTGCTGACAGTTTCCATAGATTGAAAATAGTTTTCACCATAGCTGGGACAAGTTTGATGAGAGACTAATACATTAAAACTATTGAAGAAAGCTATGAATAATAAATGACAACGCTGATTTTCCAGAAAGGTTGTTACAAACTGCTCCTCTGTGTTATCTGGGGAACTGTAGAATGGCTGTGTCCATTCTCACTCACTCTGGGCATCTTCCAAGTTAAATACACTTATCTCTCCACAGACTCTGTGGAAAACCTTCTGTACTTTAGGGGACTAGAGAACTGCTGAACAGTTACTGAGTACTTGAGGCTGCAGTCTGAGCTAAGACTTGGTGTAACAATTTGTCTTTGACAGGCAAAGGACGTGCACTAAGGCTGTTTGATTGCATCTACATCCATAACCCAACTTGCAGAAGGGGGAACATAGTTTGTGATGGTTGGTTGGAATTTTTTGAGTTAGTTTGTGGGGGTTTAAGTATATTCCTATCTAGTATGAGATCAAAAATATTTCCTAATGTAAGATCTATGCAGCTGGTTTGCTGTTCTAGGTCTGAATGAGAGACACGTAGGGCTGGGGATGAGGAGGCAGAACATGTGTCAGATCCTTCTGTACCTGCAGGTGCTGCTTTGCCTGGGTTTGCATTTTGTATTCTAACAAATATGCTAGTGCACTTGAAAAAGAGAGATCCAGCTTTGTGTTCTAAGAGCTGCTTTTCCCTCTTGCTCTCTCTGAGCTAATTGCTGAACGGAGTTTTGGTGGTACTGTGAGAGTGAAGTGAGTGATCTGCATCATTTCTTATGCTCTCCAACTGCACTTCAAAATTCTTCTAGGAATTTGCCTTGTTCATGTGTCAATTTCTTTATTTATTTGTGGACTCTGTGAGTCTCTTTAGTCAACATGAAAAAAGTGCTATAGTTCTCTGAGTTAATAGGAGATAGTGTAATCAGGTGGCAGTGATTCTTTCAGTGTTGCTTTTTGTGGTGGTGCATTTGTTTTCATTTTGCTTTAAAAAGAAAATTTAAAAGAAACTGCAGAAGAGAATGGCAAATTTAAGGAATCCTTTTGTGGGGCATAAGGAGAAACTTTACCATGCCTCATTAAAACAGTTATAATGACTAGAGAAGGAACTATGGATTCCTTTCACCTACTCATACTGTTCACTCATCATATTGTAAAAAGCCATAACTTGCACTCTATACTAAATATAGTCAAATCTTTGGTTTATATGCATATAGACCTGAAATAAAGTCACAGAGTTCAGAGATCCAGTCCGTATATGTCAAAGAGCAGAACTTCCCAGGTAGATGATGCTGGTGCTGCATCAAAAGTACAATATTTTTATTATTTGCATGAATCATGCCTATGACTCCCTGGTACTGCGGGCTATATATTCCTAGCAGATCTGTGCATTCAAAGGATTCATAAAGTACATTTGAGCAAACAAGCTACCTACTGTTCCTGTTCATCATGTCCCTTATCTTAATAAATAATGAAGGTGCCATGGGCTGACAATGAAATATTTTGAAAATAGTTTTAATGTATAGCTGGCAGAGGACCTGTTGGGCATTGATAAATTACACAAATGGAGAGGATGAGAAATCCATAAAATATTAATGGTCTGCTCTGTAGTCAGTAAAGGAGAATATACCTGTGTCTTACGTAAGGTGTCATGCTGCCTGTGTAAGGCCAAAGGGACTGTTTGCTGCTGCAGGGTTCATGCACAGGGGACAGCACTCATTGCCCTCGGTGCTGCTGGTGGAGTGGATAGTCCAAGGGGTATGGAATATAATGCCTGAAAGTTCACCTGCAATTGCTGTAGCATGGGGGCCACAAGACAAATCTGTCCCCACGGTGAAGAGGTGTGGAAGTGGCTCTTAGCTTGTGAGAAGATGGGTGAATTTACTTATAAGGAATGCTTTGTGCCCCACTGCTCAGGGTCCATGTTGTGGCCCGAGTGCTTGGATTGCTCTTTGCTAATGTCTTTTAGATTGCATTGCCGGTGTATGTGGGGATATAGGAAGCATGGGGAAGGACATGGAGAGTGCTGTCCACTGAGGAAATGGGGTCCTTAAAAGATGACACTATGAATGGAGAGGAAGGGACCACAGCCTTTCCTCCTCATCTGAGTCCAGGAGCTTTTCCCTAATAAGCAGCATAATCTTACTGGGTGAAAAATTCTCTCACATTCTTGTCTTCGTTTGGAGCAAGAGCTAAATACTGCAATTACACACCAGAGGAAACTTTTTATAAAACTGTTGTCTGGTGTTACAGTAAAACCATTAGACATCCATTTACTCACTGTCAGAAAGCTCTTTTATGCAATGATTTGGCAAAGTTATCACTGTTTTAGAAACATTCCTTAACCTGATGGGTGTTTTGATCTGGGTATTTTATTGTACCTCAAATGTAACTGTCTGCAGCAAAGGTCTACTTGAATTCAGCAAACCAGGACTTCTGTGGTGTCTGTGTTGCCCGAAAAAAAAAAAAAATCCTTTGAGATTTGAAAATTATTGAGTAGAACATATTTTGACTGAGAAATGGAGCAATGACTTATAATAGGAATAGCAGCATGATTTCAGCTCACTTGTGCTAATGATTCTATTTTATTTCTGGATAATTCTGAAGTGGAATCACAGATACAAGTGTTAGTTTCAGTGAGAAGGTTAAGCAAATGTATTATTAAGACAAGTGCAAATCGCTAAAGAGTTTAATTTTTGTGGCAACTATACCATAAAACAAAAAGCAGGGCCTTAGCCGGGCTATATTATGCAAAGGAGAGATTTCAGCTGGTGCTCAAGACAACCTGAGCCCCAGCTGCTGGCAGGCTGTGCCCCTCTGCAGCCCTCCTGCCCCCTGGGAGCCATCCATCACAGAGCATCTGCCCTGAGTGACAAGATAACAAGTGTCAGTCGTCTGTCCATTATATGCAGTTCAGACAACTAAACGCTTCTAAAAAGTTTTGTGGTTTGGTTTACAACACAACTAGCGTTTCTCTTCAGAGGACAGTGTTGCATTCAGCCATAAGTGGCCAGTAACTGAGAGTTGAAGTACAAGAATGATTCTTGTTTTTTCTGGATGTGTTTTCTATGTCCCAAAGTCTAATTGTTTACTAACATCTGAAATAAACATATTCTTTATTAAAATTATCTGTTTAAAAATAAAATCTCCATGGTTATCTTAGCTCTGAAACTCAGCTAATAGCTTTAGCTGCTTTCAACTATTCTAATTACACAGCCTGAGTATAATTTTAACAAGAAACACTCAGATGTGTAATCCATAACACGATCTAATATTATGTATGTGAGTATGTCCTGTTGTTATCTCTGTTATTGAATTATTTCACTATGGAGCGTAATTATCTGTGCAGGAAAATTCTTATTTAATTTCATTGAAAATTATGTAAAGATTTTCCGTACATCATGCACTAACCTTGCAGCTGGATTAGCATGATGGACTATCAAGACTTCTTTAGGGACATAGTGCACTGTTGGGTCAATAGTCCATGAACAAAGAGGGATTTACACAATAATCTATAACGGCTCTTTAGGAGCTGTTATGGTCTATCAGGATAAAAATCTGATAGATAATACATGTAAAATGCATACTTGCTTGTGGAAAGCAAGCATTTGACTGCTTGAATTCTAGCCCTTTAAAGGTGAAATTAGATCTTTTAACATTTTGAATGAAGGTTTAGTTGTGGGAAGATTTAAATCTACTTGCTTAATTGTGCGCTATGTAATGAAATTCATTAAAATACACGAGGTTGATGAAAAAATTAAAAATATGTTTTTTAAGCTGTCAATACTTTCTTTACAAATTAATTTACAATGATTAATTTCTGTCATCCTCTCTGCCTTGGTGGACAGTGAATTTCAGACAGAGAACAGAGTGACCCAACACCCTAACGGGTATGGGAGCTCCTGAAAGTCAGCATCTCAGGCCTGCAGCAGGCTTTGGTGTTCCAATATGCCTCTGGCTACACTGCCACTGCTTTCCTCTGACATGCACTGGGTGAGGTGTCCCTAGAAAGTAGTATATATCCTCAGGAGACAGGACAATCAACCAGAAAAATATTTATTTCAGCTTTTTTCAATAAAATTATATTCTCTAGTTTGACATATTAAAAAAAAAACAAACCAGAATTCTAGTTCTTGGCAGATATTTGTTTTATCAAGCTCTCACAGTGTAGGATGACGCCACAACAGTTGTATTTCACTCAACAAAAGAGAAGGGAGGATTTTTGCTTTGAGTATTTTTTCTGTGAATAGAATAGCATCCTCTTATTGCTCTTATGTATATCGCTGCTTTTTGGTGTTCAGACTTAATGTGCATGTTAGGAATTTAATTTAAAACTTTAGAGATCCCTTCAGAGTGTCACGCGGGCCCAGAGAGGGGTGTAATAGGTAATATCCCAGCGCAGATCCCGGACTGCAGCAGAGGGCAGCAGAGCCGCAGGATCCGCCGTGCCGGCACCGAGTGTTGACATGGCATTGGGCAACTGGGTCATTGCTGATATTGTCCTGACACATAAACACCTAGAAGCAGGTTTTCAAAGGTTATTTTCACACTAAAAGAGGAATTAGCAAAATGAACTTACATGCCAAAAGTAATTTTGAATATTCTAAAAAGACTATTGTCCTAGGAAAAGACTGATTTTAGAAAAAGTCCCCTCTGTCGTCATTGTGGGAATAGAAATTAAAGCATTTCCAAAATAACCAAGCTGAAGTGACTCCTGGGAAAGTGCAGGCAACAAAATTTAAAATTATGTAATTTTGAAAAAATCTAGAACTTTTTGCTGGCATCAGGCCACATGATCCCAGTTATATCCCTCCCCCCAATTTCTATATTTAATATTTGCTTACAGCATAATACCTAAAATACTGATGTTAATGCAAAGACTAACTGTGGTGCATAATATATTGTTGTGTTTGCGATTGTGCAATTTGCTTTTAAGTCATTCCTCTACCTTGTACGAAAAAAGTCAGCAAATTATCGGAGTTTATTCCATTGACTTTCTCACACCTTGAGAAATAGCCCATTTGTATTATCACAGTTTGATATATTTCCCATTTACTGAGCTTCTTTGGCAAGCTGGCATTTTAATTTAATTATACTTTTTTTGCTAATGGTCTTTATTTTTCAGTGTCTCTGCAGTAAAATGCCTTTAAGGTCTAGGATTTTTTAGTTTTCTTTTTTCCCTCCTTTTGGCTTGCTCCAGTGTAAATTTATAAACTGCAAAATTCAGTGTCAAATTCAAAGAGGCAAAATTAAGGAATCTGTTAAGAAATCCTGCACTTAAATCATTAAGCATTTCTTCACTTTGAGAGTGTGATTTCTGAATATATTTAGTATTGTACACCTTTAATTAGGAGCTGCAATGCAAAGAGAACATAGCATGTATAACACAGGCATATAGATGATGAACTTAGTGGTATGGTTTAGATGGTTTAAATAGTTTAGATGGTATAGATGTTAGACTGATGTTGAGTAGGCTGTTAACCTAGGTAAAGGTTGGACTTGATCTCCATGGTCTTTTCCAACCTTATTAATTCTGTGTAATTCCGTGTAATAGGAGTTTTCATGCGCTTTTATCTGTGTTGTCTAAAAACCTTGTTATGGGTCTCAGTCTCAGACCACTGAACTCAATGGGAGTTTTGCTGCATTTTTCGTTTATGGATAGATCCTTAATCCTTCATGTATATCCTTAATTTAAATTAAAGCTGCTGTTAAGAATTAAATGCATAAAAATGCTTCTCATATGTGATTGGTATCAATGTAAAATTCCATTTTCATTTCATTTTCTGTTTACTGGTTTTCTCTCTGTAGTCCTTTTCTTGACTTCTCTTAGCCCCTTGTCTTCAGAAAGGTGGAACAAACACACCCCGCTAATCCTTTTAGCATCCTCATGTTTGCACCATCACCTTTCTAAAAGACTGCAGGAACCGCTGAAATCTCTTTCCTGGAACATTAACAGAAGTTTGTGGTGTGATCTCTAACTGTTTGCTTTGGCACCTCCTAGGAGCCAGGATGAAGAGGGTAGGAATTTTTCAGTGGCAGGGACATTGCACACTGAGGTGTGAATTAGGAGATCAAAACATAGCAAAACAAATGGGACCCATGCTGTAGGATTGATGGAAAACCAGGACTGAACATAGCACACCTAAGCTCACTGCAGTTGCAGCTTGACTGAGGCACTAAAAACATTCCAGAGAGGGGAAAGCCATGTTATGGAGAAAATGTGCTGAAAACCTGTGACTTTTTTGAATTAACACCTTATGTAAATGAAAGTTAGTGGCACTAGGCCTAACTTTCTCTTCTGCACACCCGATAAATCAGCATGACTGTGATTTAAATTCTACCTTTGATATGAAAAGCCAAAATAAGAATTCAAGCTGTCGGTCCTGAATCAAAGCTCTCCAATTTTTCACAGAGAAGCTGCTTTGCTGCTCATTTTAGTGTCAATTGTCCAAATTGGAGTGCAAGTTCAGAGGAAATTGTCTATCTTCTTTTCTGCTAAGCTCCCACTAAAATCTTCCTAGTTTTCCTTCGGCCATTACATCTCTGTCCTCAACACTTTTGCTTTTTACTTTGCACTTTGCCCTTCAAAATAGTGACATTTTCTTTCTCTGGCCTGTGTTCACATATGTCTGTGTTCACGTAAGCTGTTTTTGTGAATAGTTGTTCAGCTACAATTACAGGATCATGTACTGAGACATGTGTAGATAAAACTGAGCCTCTTAGACATATATTTGGAGAATCTGTTAGCACTGAGTTTCTGCTTGCTGAGATAAGGATTGGCTTATTTTCCACAAACTTTTATTCTGCTTACCTGAATTCAACCCTTTCATGGGTTGGTTCCCCTTCATGTGCTCATTTTAGAGTTTATGTATTGCTGCAGTTGATCACAGCTGGCCAGCTTATGTATTGACTACATTGTGTGTCTTAATGACAAAAAATGATAAGAAAATTATTTGCAGTAAACACAAAAGTAACCACAAACTAGGACCTCATACAGTTTGGACTGTGTGATGGTCATACTGCCTGGGCTGTAGCTGCTGTGACAACTGCTGCTTGTTCTCTGTGCACAGCAGCTCTGCAAGATTCAGCATCACAATCACACCTCCCTAACTGAAGAAATCACGCAATGAAAACAGGTACTTGTTGGGCTGTTTAAAGGCTTGTGGAAAACATTTTATATAACACACAGAACATGAAACCAAAATGAGTTCCTAAGCTACAAGTAAGAAATACTATTACCTATATATGAAGGACCAATAATTTTATTTTGTTTTAAATTTTGGTTTTATTTTTTCTATTAAAAAACCCCCAAAACTCAGAAAAAGTCATAAAAGTTAATTCAAGATTTTGAAAACAAATCCATAATGAGATTTAAGGAATTCAGTGTATTTAAATCCTCTGAGAGAATGTTAAAAATTGACAATTTAATCAGAGGAGGAAAAAGGAAACGAATAATAAAAACATCCTTTAGCTAAGTGACAGTGCCTAAAGAAGTTTTTGTGCTAAAGAAACTTGAATTAAAAATAATATACAAACCTAGTATTAAGATTAATTAACCAGTAGGCAATTTAAAGTGCTGTTTTCAAATGCTGATTCTCCATCATTTGAAATCAAGAGTGGACATTTTTCCAGCTCGACGGAGTGCAGGTTGGAGAGCCTCTGCTGTGCTTGTCCACCTCATGCTCTTTTTCAGACTGGCTCTTTAATCTGTTTGTACTTGCCACCATCCACAAAGATGTATGAAGTTTTTAATAGAAAACTATTCTGTGAGGCCTTTTTCTATCATCAGAGCAAGGGCAGTAGATAATAACCTCTCATTTTACAACTTCCTCTGTAAATGTTGGCTTGACAATTAGCATTTTCAAAGTCTAAGAGCAACCTTCAAAGACAACCATCACCAAACAGAAGGTTGATTGTTGAACCAAACATCAGGATTAATGACAGAGCGTTAACAATGTGACAAAGTCCCCCTTCAGTGTTTATTTGGTGCAATTTTCTGTCCTTGCTAGTACCGATGCAATAAGAGGATGTCAGCTCAAATATTCCCAAAGTTAACTTTGAAGAATACATTTACGAATTCCACATTTGTGTAATATTGACCTAAAGCACTGGGAAACTGTTCATGCTCCCTGAACTAGGAGGGACTGAAATGTAAACGCTAGTGCAGAGCTCTGCCACTGGCAGAGTGCAGCTGCCTCCCTCGTTCAGAGCTCCAGGCAGCATTCATGTGATCTGACAGATCTTGGGCTTTGGCACACAGCTCTGCCTTGGCCTCTCACTGACAGCTGGCTCTCTTTGCAAGTGGTTAGAAAAAATGTAAAGAATGAGTTTTGTCACACTTCTTCAAAGTTTTCATCATCCTTTCTTTGTCAAAGTTCAGTGTACATAGCTGGTTGGAAGTTGAAATTTTGACCAGACTGATTCTTGTGCTCTTCATCTGAGCAGGAGTGATGGCTTGGTGGTTGAGCCTTGAGCATCAGGCTCTTGGTTTGTATCTGTTCTGGGGGTTCTGGAGATTCATCATAGCGGTGGAGCTTGGTTTGTTTTAATCTGAGTAGTGAAAACCATGTTACATATGCCCTTGTAACAGCTGTTCATAAGGACAGGAATAATTAACTAAATGGATTGTATAGTTCATAGAAAGCACCTTACAATGATCTTCTCTCGTGCTGGAGAGCACAGGACTGTTTGAAAGGACCATCCAGAACTTGTGGTATGTTTATTTAAATAATTCTTTTGCTCATGCAAAACTAAGAAGTGGAAGTTACATATAACAGAAGGAGAACAATGGAAGAGAAGACTTGACTGCATATTTCAGAATAAAGTTGGATTAGAGCAAAACCAGAAGATCTTAGCCTTTACTCATACTGTGCCCTAAAGGCCTGGCATATGGTTGTAGCTTTGCAAGGAAACTAATTTTTATTCATCCATAGAAAATAAATTAGTTTTTTGTTGAGTTTATTTTTTTTTAAATCCACAAGTACCTTTCCATATTTTTGCTGTTTAATAATGTTCTGCATCCATTTTTTTTGCTTGGAAACTACCATAGCATGGGATATTAAATTATTTGGTATACAAATGTTGTAATCCTAGTCCTTTACAAGGAGCAGGGACAGATGCAACTGTTGCCAGATGGAATCTTTTCTGAATATGACTCTTGCATTCCATTCAGATTCCCTACAACAACTCACATGAATGCAATGTAGTTTAGAGAGCTGTTAATTATTAATTATATTCCATTTTATTAGATGATGTCTCCATAAGTCATCAAAAGTGAGGCAAAAAAAATTTAAAAAAACATGTTTTCACTCAATTTTACATCTGAAAGTAAACAGCCTTAGAAATTTGTAGCATTGACAGAATTAAAACTTGCAAGCAAAATCTGTCCAGCTGCAGTTCTGAAGGACGACTGCTCCATAAGGCAGCAGCATGGAAACAGGCACTGCCACTTGTGCTGGGTAGTTTAATTTTGGAAACAGCCTGTTGGTTCTGGAAATTTCATCAAAGTGCACTAAAGCAGACTGATAGCTTTCAGTTTAAATCTCCTGAATTTTGTGATGGGACGGCTGAACTCCAGGATTTTTAAAAACTAAAGCAAATGCAGAGCTATTGAAATTCATGTAAAGGAGGACTTCTAAAAATTTTTAAAACACTATCTAAGGTTGGAGTAGTTGTAATTTTATACAAGCCGAAGACAAGAAAGTAGTGACTGCAGCAGCTGAGCATGAGCTGAATTTCACTACTTCAAAGTAATCTGACAAAAGATACTGACAAAAGTCTGACAAAAAGGTACTTCAAAAATTTCTGAGAAGAATATGGTAAAATTGGAGCTGCTTAAGGCCAAAAGAGTAATTTCAGAAGATCTGGAATACCAGTGTTAAGACACTAACTCTATTCTGCTTATTGAAGAAAAGGTTAACAAGTGACTTGATCAGGATGTATAATTATCTTTCTAGGGAGAGGATTTCACATTCAGAAGGGCTCGTTAATAAAAAGGAGGGGTAAGACGGCAAAATAGTTATATGTTAAAGCTAGGAAAAATTGGATGAACGTTTTCAATATGAATGTTAATTAATCATTGGAATACCCTTGTATGTGACAGTTTTCCATTGCTACTAACTCAAGATAAAATGAATCAGAAAAGTTCTAGAGGGAGGCAAATTTTGGTGGTAGAATAATGCAAAAATACTAGGAATTAAAATAAATGATCAAAATAGCTTTACAGTTTTCAAACCAAGCAGTTTTGCAATTTTAAAATTGAAAACCAGAGCTACTGGGACTCTATTTACCTCCATTTGGTTCAAGCACATCCCTAGTGAACCAGTGCATATTCACTGACACCTTGGCATACTGCCGCTTTCCTCTGCTTATTCTAATCCTAAACTTATTAAAAAAAAAAGAAGGATTTTGAGACTGCTATGGCTTTTGATGGACCCTGTGGGGGTCTCAGTCTCTTAAGAAGTATGTATCTGTCCCTGCTCTACCTTTTCCAGGCATAAAAATTAGTTATATGACCAGGCTGTAACAGATTGATAGCTACGCATGCAGACAGTGCAGGTGGTTGCTGTCAAATAAAGTGGTCCAACATCCACACTCATCTCTTTATTCATGGTATTACAGTTCCCTGTTTTGCTTCTATTCACTCTGCAACCTTTGTGGAGCTGACTTTTTTGCCTGGGCATGAAGCTATTTTTTTTCCCCATACAATTTAATTTAGGAAGTTTATCAGTAGAATCTGTTCATAAGGGCACTAAGACCAGCACAAGAGGCAGGAGTGCCCAACTGAGAGTGGACATAAAAAGGGAAAAGTGGGTGGAGGAGGCCGCCCTGCAGTGCTGAGCCACAAATCAAATCAAATCAGAAATTGCCTGACTGTGCCCCAGCTGTAGTCACATGCCGTGTGCACACTGCTTGGTGATAGATTATGTTTTCAATGCTTATGAAACTCAAGCTACTTGTAGACTTTTTTTGCTACTGCTGCAGCTTTATATAACTGTGGCCATTACTGTTTCTTTTGTCTTTGTTCTCTGGAATGTTTAAGAGAGTTGTGCACATGCTGTTTAACGAGATTTATTTGGCCTGCAAGCTGCAGATGGGCAGAAATCAAAGGAGGTGGAAGTGGACATTGACATGACCTCCAGCATGTTGTTTATGGAGAACATCCTTCTAGTGATGTATGACAAGTCTGAGGTCAATGATTAGTATCTATTAGCTCTTTGACAAATGGAGAAAGCAATAGTTCCTGATGGTGCATGTTTTAGATCTGGTTAAAATAGAGAAGGCTGCTGTGAGAAGAGAAAAATATTTCAGTGTCTATGTATACAATTACTACACATCACCAGGGCGTGTTAACACTCAAAATACTTACACACCAAGTTATGTTAGTTGGAAGAACTGTGGTCTAGATCCCTTCTCCCTTGTCTCTGAAACAGATGGATTTGATTATTTATTATTATTATTCATTTCTTCCTCATTTTCCCTCTAAATTATCTTCATTTCTTTTTTGTTTTGTTGGAAAGATAAATCAAAGAAGAGCTTTATGTTCGGTTCTAAACACAATGAGGGATGCAGTAACTTGCTCTTGTGCAAAAACCAGTATCTTATATGAGCCACCTCATGCCAGCTTTCTTCCAGTTCAGCCACACCATGAAGAAATGGATAGGCTTTCAAAGAATTTGTGGAAATTCCAATATAATACTAGTATGAAACTCTCTGCAGAAGTTATAAGTAAAAAAAGTGATTTCCAACTTTCTAGCTATTAATGTAAAGTAGTACTGCAAGAATATTTGCAAGGTTCAGCAGTCTTTACATAGACCTTTTCTTCATATAATTGCATGTTGAATTGAAATCAAACAGGTTGGTCATATATGCCTAAGAAATTGTGAGCAACTCCAGACATACTTGAAATGGAGGCAGTCAGAACTATCAAAAAGAAAAATCTTTTTTACAGTTTTATTGGTCGGACAAAGAACATTTTTTAATTTTTAAAGAATTGCCTATACTTCCAAAAAAACCCACCTCCACTAAAGAATTAATTTTGAGGATTTAGAAGAAATGATACCACAAAATATTCCTTCACTTCTATTTCTTATATGAAGGATGAGTACTTGTACTTGTTGGTACAGAGTCCAAAATGACCATTGTCCCTAAAATGAGTTCATAGACCATTTATGCCATCAGTATATCTTCAAAATTTTCTCCAGTAACAGCCCCTTCTCCCCACTATACCATACATGTTGGAGGAGCTCAATCCCCAGTGACATGTGCTCTTCTTCCTTGCAGTGTCCAGATGAAAACCTTCCAGGTAAAGTGATGGTTTGGTCTTGGAATAAAAGATAGGAGAGGCTGCATGGGTGAGCCTATGATACCTCTGTATCTCTCCGACAGGCTGTGGTAGAGAACATGATCTAGGAAAGCAAGTCTTGTAATTATTTTGAAATTATTTGAATGGACTTTCAGTAACAGAGGAGGGAGAGCTCTCTTGTCTGTGAAACTGAGGCTTACACAGAGCAAACTGCATTTGTTTATGGCTGGTCTGAGACACAGAACAATCCACGGGCTCCAAAGCACGTAGTTGTCAATATTTCTTCATGTTGCTTTGGAGACGCAGCTTGATAAATAGAGTGCCCAAAGTTTTATTTAACTTTCCGTGAATCGTTTTCCTGCTGCAAAAAATTTAGTTTGTTCCCCAGTGACTCTGCTGCAATAGAGCAGAGACTTTCACTCTGGGAAATACTGTGCGTGGATGCCTCTGTGAAAATGTGTGTGTGTGTGGAGATGATAGTATCTGGATCTGTGTGCTGTCATTCTGGTTTTGGCATCTGTGTTCCCTGCTCAGAGCAAAGAGATTCTCTAGGATTAGCCCCTAAATCTTAAAGAAGACGTCCTGTCTTCACAAATCCTCTTCCACAATGGTTCTCAGTGCTTTAGGCAGGCAACAACTTTTCTTCCCCATTCATAACTTGGAGTCTTATCCTTTTTTTTCTTTTTCCTCCCCACCCCCGACTCTTCTTGCACAGAAATTAAATGGCAGTGGCTGGCTCGAATCACCACATTCTCTCTTTGCTTAATTTCTGCTACAAAGTTCTCCAGTTCTTTTATCTGCACAGCTGTTTTTAATGGGCTGTTCAGAGAAGGAACTGATAATGGGTACTTTGTGCTGTTTGGATTATTGCTAGCTCTAAGGTTGGCAGCCAGCATTGGCAATATGCTCTTCTTTAGGCGGCGTTTTTTTGTTGCTGGACAGCAACCCAATGACACCAGACAAAGCTGCAGCAGCAGCAGGCTGATGAGCAGCAGTGTGCTATCTCCTCTCTCTGCTTCAGCTCGTATCCCACTGGCTGTGACTATCAACGTGGGAACTGTTTTGCCTCCTTTTTTTCTTAGCTTTTCTTCCTTATCCTTTATTGTTGGACTTGTATTCAAGGGAAACTAAAGGTGAAGTTGAGATTCATGAAGATATAGAACATAAGCCCAGAAGGGAAATATGAAGTATTCTTTTGTGATGAGGCTGGTCAATGGATGTGCAATGTAAGGGAATGTCTAAAGATGCTTTTGAAAATGCCACAGCCCTTCCCAAAATTGTCTTATAAGCTTTGCCATTTGTAACGACATAATTTGAGAAAGTGGAAATGGGTGGTTAGCATGTGATCAGAGTCCCTGTGAACGGGAAGAAGGGTTTGGGTCCCGGTCTTTTTTTCAAGTAGTTTTCTTCAGTCACAGTTAAGGTGACATACAGTAGAAAATAGCCTGTCCATTGTTATATCCTCTCTTGACCTGTAGAGAGTTTGGATATTTCTACAGGTCTCTATAGGAGAAAAGTGAGAATATATGAAGGAAAGAATATGAAACAGAACTTTCCTAAGTAATAGTATTCTTCTCTTGGTTGTAATTGTGCTCACCAGCTTAAAACAAGGACACATGATGAATAGTTCAGGCTTCTCATTTCAGCCCTGCATGGGTACTATCAGTATTTTAAAAATCATTACGCTATTAAGGTCAGCCCAGTTATAGGATTGCTAGTCTGCTTTGTGGCAGCATAAAGCAGTTTATTCATCCCACTGAATAGCTCAGAAATTCTACCCCATTAATTTAGTTACATTTTAAAAAAAAGAAGAGTTAGATACTAGTTTTGGAGCCATTTCACAGGGTCAGCCACTATACAGTGTGTCTTCAGTTGCCAAGGATTTCCGAGAGCCGTTTCTTTTCTGTGGTATGTACTCTAGTTCAAGTACCAAGGAATTTTACTCGTAGATTTAAGATCTTGTTAGTTTCTGAAAGTCCATTACATTTTATCTGAGATGACAACATTTTCTGATTCCCATATCTAAATTACTTTAGGAAGAGTTTAGTAATTTTATTCTGATTTTTATTATTTTTGAAATAGAATGTATAAGTACATGCAAAAAGTCAACAGTCAGTTTTTCAGAAGTCAACAGTAAGTTTTTCAGAGGTCCAGCCATAAGAAATATGACATGGTATTACATCTTAACACTAACTTGAGTGTTGCAATAGATTCCCTTTAGTTTCTAAGAAAAAATGCCCTCCTTTTGAAAAATAGAAAAAGGTTAATTTTTTTGAAAAAAGTTAATTCCCAAAAGAGAAAAACACCCTCAAATAACTGATAATACTTCTGGAAAAGTCATTGCTCTCTTTCTGTATGACCACAAATTTGCAAAATTTTTCAAGATTTTCCCCTAACACTTCTTGAGAAGCTATGTAAAAGAGATCAAATAAGTCTGAAATGACACAAAAATAAGTGATGGAAAAGAGAGAATAATAATAAACTTATAATATAGTCATCTAGTTATATTTGAGAGAACTTTGTTATCAGTGTACCTAGCACATTGCTTTAAACTGCAATCCACAAGAACCGGTGCTTATTTTTGCAGAAGAGAAAGGTATATACCAATTTACTCTGACAGTTCTTCAAACCAGTGTGAAATCATCATGACATTAATTTCTCAGAACTTTTCTGCCCTTTTTTTTTGCATATGCATGAAAAAGCTATTTTTAATATGACTATTATATTTAATATTTTAATCATATGTCCCATCTCTTGCATTGCTTTGTATGTATTAAATGTCTGTACAACTATGAGAGATAGCAATGTTACAGTGAATTGTGCAATTGCAATAAGTAATTTATTTGAAGTTAATCTCTTGATTTGCTCTCAGAATATCCATCAGGATCTTATCACTGCTAAGACTTTAAGTGTTTAAATGTTGTTCCGTTTTTTTCTTGTTTTGTTGTGGGTTTTTTTCTTGTTTGGTTTGTTTTGTTGTTTGTTTTTTTTTAATTCTAGCAATTTTTAGTAATCACAGATAATTCTGTTCCACTTTAAGCTATTTCAGCTAATTTTTGTGTGCTTAATGTAAAAAAATGTTACTATATTGGGAAGAAAGATGGTAGGAGGTGGATCAGGAGATGGGTACATCCTAGTCACAATTCACATTTTTCTTTGGCTCATCATTCAATTCTTCGTAAGATGTTGGATCCTCAGGCCAAGGCAGGTCTTGGGACATGCATTCTTGTACCACAGAAATGGGTCAGTTTTCCCTCACTGGTTACAATTACTTTGTTCTGAAATGATTAGCTTGAACACAAGTCAAATTTGTTGTCAGCATGTCAGGATAGTGGATGTCCAAAGTCCAAATATAATGTAGTAGGCAGGAAGAAGTTAATGTATCTAAAAACTTTATGGTTGCTATGTGGCTGGAACAGGAGATTTCCGACCTTGAAGGGAAGGCATCAAATACCAGTGGTAAAACACCTAAAAATCTTATTTTTGAGAAAGAAAGAATTGAGAAGGAAGGAGGAATTGTTTCACTACAAACCTAGCATCAATACACTTAAGATTAAGGGCCTGATGGAAGCTGATTGAGATCAGTCGGGAAAATGTTTCCAATTGTTTTGGTAGGGCTTAGATCAGGTCTTCAATGTGTGAACAAGCAGTCACTACAATGAAAACATGAACTGTACTCGCTCTAGTAGCATATAGTAAGAGAAAGTGATTATGATTACTGGCTTTCATAATAAGTTTAGAAATATTTTCCTGCTTTGGCTTAAAAAAATGAATAAAGAATGACAAAACTACAGGTGTTTATAACCCATATTTTATAATCTGAAGGAAAGTTTTCCACACCAACTCCAATACAAAGCATGTGTTTATATTAATGACACTATATTGTATTGTCAGTTTCAGTAAACTGATGTTATTATGGTCCTAATGTATGGAAAGTGTCATGAATGAGGCTGCACAAGGGCACACACTATCCAAGACTTTTAAAAAAATGTTATTTAACTTTTAGGAACACTAAAAACACAAACTGTGTCACATAAAATTAGAAATCAGTTCATAAAATAGTAATAACTGACCTGCACAATGTAAATTTCCTGAAATGTGCACTCATGTTGGCAGCAAGTAACAGCTAATGAAGGGAGTTTACAGAGCTGATTAACAAGGCCCTATGCTTTTTATTAGACTCATTTTGTTAATCCCTAAAATTAAGGAATTCCAGGTGTTTGGAGCCAAGTATGCAAATTATTTCCTTCCGTCTAGCTGCTGATTTCATAAAAGGTTCTCCAAACAGTAAAATAAAACACAACATGCATAATGTGGAAAGCTTTACTACATATAAGAAAACAGTCTGGCTTTACAGAGTTAAGCAGAGTATGCTGTAAACTTGCCACAGATACAAATTTGAACAAAGCTGTAAAATAGGTATAAATAAGTAAATTAAAGGGATGAATAAAATGGAAGGAAAAAAGTAAAAACAAACAAAAATATATGCCTTTAGTTTACTGGTTGTCAGTTCAGCTGTTGTTACATCTGAAAACATTATACCTAAAATTAAGCTTATCAGACCAGTGTAAGGCATATGGATCTCTGCTGAAGCAAAAACAGATGTAAAATGATAAAGGAAACCATCATAATCTGCTAAAGATTTGCCAATTAGTCTGGTGGTGCTATGGTACTATGTATGCTTCTTACATACAATTATACTTCTAAACTGGCTTATTAACTTATAATGTATGCAAATGCCTAATTCACAGTTTAATTTTGGGTGTACAGGCCTGGCACCATTAAAGCCAATGATAAAGCTCCTCTGACTAAAAGAAATATACACCCTCAAGCAGCTCATTACTTTCTCATGCTTTCATCTTGTCACAGTTCAGCACAGTACTTTAGCATGTGAGGAGTCCCAGTAACTCTTAAAATTAACCCTGGCTTTTGAAATCCAACAGCCTATAAAATACACACTACTTTTGGGGCAGACAGCTCTGATTCTGGATGACATTATATCTATAATGCATTCTCTCATTAAATTTTAAAAGCTTATAATTTCCAACATTATATGGTTCAGGATGCTCTTGTCTTGATACAGCCAGGAATAGGCATTGTCCATTCATCTGAGAATAGTTCTTATTTACCTCCTGGGACAACTTGGACTGTAAAATATTCAGGAAAAGGAAGAAATTCCAGATTGGCAAGCTGTGGTTTACCTGGAGTCAGTAAAAAGCCATGAGGCCAAATGCTGAAAATGAAGTCTAAACAAGGAATCAGTTCGGAGGAAGGTAAAAGCTGTTATCAAGCACTTTATAAAAGACAAAGACTCAAGAATCTGAGATGAGACTGGCAGAGACTTAGATGATGTGATGAGAAAGTTACTAATTCCAAACAAATTATTCAGCTGTCAGTCTCCAGTTGCTGGAGTCTGTGATAGTAGAAGATCCCTTATGGTGTTTCATCACATATCTTGTATTCTTTAAAATGACTTACTTTTAGGATTTGGTCCTGAGAAGGCATCCTTTGTTAAATGAATGGAGTCAGCAGGAACATCCTTGTAACCTGAGCTTACTTACAAGCATGTAGGTCAGGGTCTTTAGGTAGGTTCTATCACGGTGAACTGATGTTATCTGACACAGTCACAGAAGCACAGAATATGCTAGTTGGAAGGGACTCACAGGGATCATTGAGTCCAGCTCTTAGCCCTGCACAGGGCTATCCCCAAGTGTCACACCATATCCCTGAGACTATCATTCAGATCCTTCTTAAACTCTGTTAGGCTTGGTGCTGTGATCACTTCCTTGAGGAGCCTGTTCCAGTGCCTACCCACCCTCTGGGTGAAGACCCTTCTCCTAATATCCAACCTAAAACCTCCCCTAGCACAACTTTAGGCCATTCCCTTGGGTTTTGTCACTGGTCACCACAGAGCAGAGATCAGAGTTGACTCTTCCTCCTCCTCTCATGAGGAAGTTGTTACTGCAGTGAGGTCTCCCCTCAGTCTTCTCTTCTCCAGCTGAACAGACAAAGTTCCATAAGCTTCCCCTCAAGGCCCTTCAGCATATTCCTTTCACCCTTCCTTGGGAACTTGCTGTGCAATATGTCCTGTGGTGGTCAAAGGCATCTAGGGAATGGCCTGGCTTCAGTGTCGTATCTGCAGGGTATACTGGCTGTGGATTTTCTACAAACCAGCCCCAGGAAGACTACATTTGGGCATGAGTTATCTGATCCTCCACTTTCATTTTCCTCACTAAATAACATAGAGCTTTTTAAGTATCTTGTCTGTTTTTATTTTGCACATAATTCCTTTGGATTTTTTGTTTCATGTAAAAAAGTTTTTCTTTCAAGCAATTTCTTTCAAAACCTCTCTTGGTCTCAGGACACCACTGTTTCATATGCTGGATTGGAGGAACAGAAACAAAAGTTTCTCTTCTTACTTGTGTAATGTGAGCGATTGTGATTTCTGCATTTCAGCTTTGGTTCTAATATACTTCAAAATTATGTTTTTCTAGTCATACACTGAAAAAATAAAGTATTTACATTCTAACTAGGCTCACTCAACATCTTTAAAAGTGCTTAAAAAGAGGAAATAATTGCATTTGCAACTACACCACCATAACTAAAGAAAATGGCTATGATGCAAATGACAATATAGCCATGGGTAGTCTTAACACACTTGCACTATTCATGTGCAGTTATCTGAGACACTGACATTTGTATCATGAACTATCAGTGCTTGCAATGTATTTACTCATGGCAAGAAAAAATTATAAAGAAAAAATAATTGATAAAGATAAATATTAAGAGGCTGTTTCAGTTACTTGATGTTCCAGCTTGATACATGTTTGTTAGAGTGGACAACCATGAATTATGTGCTGAGGTTTAAAGGTATTCACTGGTTGCTGGAAATAAGTAAGAAATAACTAATCTCAAAATCTTAAAGTTAGCCACCCAGTTCAGCTGGCTAACTGCTCAGATCTGAGTCCAACTTTGAGTCAAATAGAAAATATTGTTATAAATCTTACACAGTTAAATGAAGTGCCATTTTCCCAACTTGTACTTTATTAGCACTTGTGTGCTGCTACTACAAATCATGTTAAAAAGCCTCTGGAGAAAAGAGTTTGGGTAAAAGTTGAAAGTGTGGCATGTGGTTATTATTACAAGTTCTGTCAGGGAACAGTAGCTGTCAGGTCTTGGACTGACAGCAGTGATCACACCGTGTTAGTACGCAGGGCAGCAGTTCACAGTTGGTGTTGCATAGAACATGCCAATGCTTTTTTTTGGTCCCCCAGGAAAGATGTAGGAGGACGTGATGAGAGGCAGTTGTGAATGAGCATTCTTTGACAAAGGTCAAATGCAATTGTTTGCCATCTGCCCTTTGCCAAGTGGGTCGTATTTAATCTCAGCCATCATCTTTAGCAAGCTGTACCAGAGAACTCTATGACATACTGTAAGAGTATCTTTAGATACACTTCTCTGGCATGCCAGAATATCCTTTCACATTGAAAATGAAATATTTTGAATAAAATCACAGGTAGGAAAAGGCTTTCATTAAATGAAATCAGTAAGTTTATTATTCAATCTATCATAAATACAAAAGTAATAACAGATTTCAGCATTCACTGTAAATTCATTGCAAAACTGGTATAAAGAAAACCTTTTACAGCTACAAGAAGTGCATCACTCATCCAACCCAGTGGTAACAAGAGTAAATACAGCTCAGAATCGTATTATCCAATGTGCAAAACAAAGAATTCTTTCATGAACTTGCTTAATTAGACCAAGTAATATACATGTTCAAATTCTAGGTATCAGCCAGATATACATGTACTATTACACTATAAGAAATTCGCAGAGAATTACAGAATTTTTGCTTTGAAAGAAAACTAAACATGAGACCATTCACATTTTGTTTTTATTTTGAAAAGACTGAAAACAAAATCTTGATCCTTTTGTCATTTAAATGTTTGATTGCTGTTGACTTTATGTTAAAATATATTTATCATTGTATGACCAAAAGCAGTGAATTGTGATGTTCAGACAGATACTGGGGTAAGAAGTCATTTGTAATCAAAGCTGACTTTAAAGATTTCCTCTTGAGATTTCTATTTCACCTAAATAAAGTTTTTCTTTTGAATGTTTAGAGGGTAGCAACTTGGCATTCTTTTTGGCTCTCATTTTCTGCATACATTTCTGAGTTGATTAGCCACAGTGACCTGCCTGGTTACTAGTTTCCTACAAAACTAAACATGGTTTTTGGTACTGGGCATCTCTCCCTGTGTTTTATGACATGCTGCCTAAATGCTGTTCCTAAGTCCCGTGTCTGACTCCCACTGTACAGCCTGCTCTTGAATCAATGAAGATGAGGAAGATTTTGTAAACTCAAGCTGTTTATTTAGCAGGTAAATCTAGATTTAAGATCTTGCTCTTGAAGACTTGGAAACAAATTATTAGCCCTTGTGCAATTGCTCTTCCAAACATCCTCTGTGCAGCCTGATGTCTTGTCATCAATTAACATTGCTTTGTCATTGGTAAAATACTGTCGGACTCCAAGGGAGTATTGCATCTTATAAGTTGTAAAAACCTTGCTATATTTCTAACTCCATAAAAGATTCCAGTCTGTGTACATGGTAAAATACATCACAGATAAATAATATAAAAATGTACCATTTCACGTGCACAGATAATGATGGTCAACATTTGGAATAAACTGCCAGAAGCAACAATAGTAAGAACAGTCATTTCAGGAAACTGTGGAAGAATAAAGCAAATCTGTTAGCTTTAAAAATGTTCCAGGCATGGAATAAGAGCAGACGTTGGTCTCCTTTCAAGTTATAATTTTCTAAGTTTGCTTTCTTAAAGAGACTAAAGCATACATTCAATCAAACTCACTGCACTAAATCTGCTATATGGTTTATCTTGAACTTTGACTTCAAAGTGGTTTTTACCTATTAAGAAACTGATTGTTCCTCTGTAATTGAAAGAGGAAGAAACTATTTTCAGAGCATGAAGATAACAAAACTGTTTTAATATAACATGAAATACATGTTATAATTTATATACATTGGCTCAGATTCTTGTGCTTACCTGGTCTAGTGTACTTTTCTCATATGCACATGACCTTCAGATGGTGGAAAAATCCTTTTTAGAAGGAGGACAAACTTACATTATGTAAGAAAAAGAAGGAAAAAAATCCATTGATATGGTGGTGTGAATCAGGGGTTACACTCAGTTTCTGCCTTTCATGTGATATAAGGCACTCATCCATAGCTCTTGCAGTTCGTAAGGATCCTGGAAATTCTCAAAATGGATATTGAGAAGAAAGGCAAGGTGAAACAATTTATTTCATCTGACTAAAATTTTAACTTTTACTCTATTCACTTTTCCTAGGTTTCATTGTATTGCCTAAATGAGTAGCAAATCATATTTCGAGCCACTTTGGAACACTGATTCCATGTGTTTCTGCAAGTTATGAACCCAGAGATTCAAGCTGTTGCACTGCAGCTTATTTCAGCATTGCATTATCATGGGGAAGTTGCAAATGCAGACACAGCATGCAGGTGGTAGAGAATGTTTGGTGTGTAAAATGGAGTTCCTATTTGAAGAACAGGGAGCAGGCTGTTTTTGTGTTTGAAGAGACCTTTATGCCTTCAAAGCAGCTCTCATTAGAATAGGTTTGATTGAATCTGAGCATCTTTCATTATTTTTTGTCTAGTTCTCCTACAGGCAAAGATCAATTGATGTCACACCTACCTGTTTAAAAGTCAGGAGAAAATCTCTACTGATTGCAGCCAGAATTACAACCTGCCACAAACTATCTTGTATTCAAGAATGTAATGGTTAATCAGAACCATAGTGTTAATTCCAGCACCAATTGAACTTGTATTTCTCAAAACATTTTATACAGTGACTAAGAAAAACTTGAAAAGTGTGGGATTTGCAAAAATAATCTGATAAACCTAGAAATATTAATATCTGCTCTGCAGAATAAAAAAGAAAGTGTTTATCTATAATCATGGTGCAGTAATTTTAAAATATTACTCTAGTTCTCTGTATTTATTAAGGAAAAAAATCTTTGTCAGATATTGTTTTGGTAGGTGCTAACTGCTTAGTAATGGTAAACTGTAGTATTTTGTGTCAGAGGACAAAAACTCCCGGAGTGTATATGAATTGCCAGTGATGTTTAGGTGACCTAAAGTTTAATAGCTTTAGCACTAGCTCTGTAAATGAAGGAAAAACAGAACAAAAATACCTCAGACCATGCATTAGCTGCCAAACCAGCAGAACTATGGTTATTTCAGAAAGTTTTTGAAGTTGTTATATTTGTGTATTGAGCATTAATTCTCATGTAATCAAACAACAAAAGCCATCCTACATAGAAAGAAATTGAAGTTAGTACAAAAACTGTGGCTATGGTGCAGCTCCTGTCACTGAGTCCCAATGACAGTGCAGGTAGGATAAGTAAAACCAAATTTTTGTTAATGCTAACAGGTACTGCAATGTAAATATGGAACTATTGTCTGCCTTCCTCATACACAGCTCACTTTAACAACTTGTCTTGAACAACTCAGAGATTATCTTCTCATATTGAAACTCGTTATGAAGCCAGGCATCTAAAACATAACAAAATATATCAATAGCATAGCAACAACTATTGAGAAATAAGTTTGGAAAAAGAAGGTTCCTCTGAAAGTAAGAAAAGAAAAATTCCAATTATGCAGCTGTACAGCAACAGAAGGCTTCATCCTGAAATGTTGTACATCCCCTGGGTCGGGATCAGGCCCAGAGGTGCTCAGCTCACAACTTCCCTCTGTCTTATTGTAGTCTTGCACCTCAGAGAAACATTGGTTCAAAGTGATGGAATTTTTGCAGGTTTTGAGCAGAGGTGTCTTTCAGAGTGTTTTGAGTTGTCTGGTGGCCATGCTATGCTATGTTAGGTAGATTTTAAAGACTATTAAATAAAAATCAGAATCATGTCTCCCCATCAAAGAATTTGCTCTATGACCTCTGGGATACCACATAGAAACTTCCCTCCTTGGCTGTGAGACTGCAGGAGTGCAACAGGTGTGTAGACAGAGAGCTCTCGATATCAGCAGATATTTGTGGATAAAAGGAGATTCCTTTTTGAAATTAGGTACAGCTTCAAAGGTTTTTTCTTTTTCTCACCAAGAGTCTGGCTGCAGTGCTGTAACTTAACTTATTGGCATGTGTGCCAGGTTACAGAAAAATCACATTATGAAAAATTATTTTAGCACCGCCTCCTGTATATATGACCATTCTGCTTAGATGGATGTTCAATTATATTTCAAATTTAGCTGGGTAATACAAAAACTGTTATTAGGGAACATTCTGTCATGTTCTAAATGACTGATTGAGTGTGTCATTAGTTTATGGCAAGAACATGACTAAGGAAAGAAATTCTAGGTAACTGTTCGGATAGTAAGTACAGAGATTTAAGATTTGATTGACTATCAAAATTTCTGTTAACCAGAAAGAACTGAAGAAAGAGTCTAATCTTTGACAGAGAAAATCCATTTGCTTCTTCATATTAAACAATTGTTTCTTTGTTATAAAAAGGAACATTTTGTTGATTTCTAAAGTATTCAAAATAACAGTTTTAGAGAGTCTAATGAGCTTTTATATTTAGCCACCATGAAATAATAGCTCTGAATATCTTGAAAATTTAATCATATGACTAACTATACAAACACACTGTTATTTCTATTAATTTTGAAGAATTACTTACATGTACAGAGTTATAATTTTCTTCTATTATGGAAAGCTCTCCTATATCGTGCAGCTGGAGACTGTCAAACTCCCCTTATTCATGAAAACACCATGCAAGACAGTAGGAGGTTTGGCCAGCAGGACAGGAAGGCTTTTCCCAAGCCCATTTGCCCACGTTTTACTGTAGATTCACCTTAGATCACAGTTTAAGGCCACTGAGCAACTTGCCTCTCACTCATCTCTGACAACAAAGAACTAAAGCTTTTCTCTGAGCAGCCTGGGCTCTGCTCACAATGTTAACACTGTGTCTGGGGCTGGAGTACAAGCCCTGTGGGGAACGACTGAGGGAGCTGGAGCTGTTTAGCCTGGAGAAGAGGAGGCTTAGGGGAGACCTTATTGCTCTCTACAACTACCTTAAGGAAGGTTGTGGTCATGCAGGGGTCAGTCTCTTCTCTCAGGGCCCCGGTGGTAGAATGAGAGGACACAGTGTTAGGGTGCAACAGGGGAAGTTTAGGTTGGATAGTAGGAAAAACTTTTTCACAGAGAGAGTGATTTCCTATTGGAATGAGCTGCCCAGGGAGGTAGTGGAGCCACTGTCCCTGGATGTGTTTAAGGAAAGGTTGGATGATGAACTTAGTGACATGGTTTAGATAATGGGTTGGTGTTGGGTAGGTTGATAAGTTAGGTAATAAGTTGGACTTGGTGATCTCTACGGTCTTTTTCAACCTCATTAATTACGTGTAATTCTGTGTCTGTGCAGCAGAACTGGGATATTCCCCCTCTGAGGGGCTCCTGTTTACTCTCAGTAGGACTGTTGCTACATAATTATGCATCTGGCATAAATCACAATATTATTTGAACAAATAATTGTTCAAATAGTGTGTTGAGTATTTGAACTTAATTCAACTACCTTTCTTTTTGAGAAGTTCAATATCAATGTGACTTGTTTACAAAAACAAAAAACCAAACCAAGCCAGTATTCAGGTAAGATATGAAAAATGCATGTAGTTGACAAAGTTGACATTTCTGCTTACAAGAACTGCTTACAAAATGATTGCTGCAGTGTGTAGAGCTGTTGAAAGATGATAGTCTGGTTTAACACATTCTATATATAAGACCATGGATGAAAAATTATTGCTAACATCCTCAGAGCCTACCTGGAGAACCTGAGAGTGTGTTGATTCTATAGATAGCACATAAATGATTGGAAGAATAGTAGACTGTAAAAGGAGAGCCTTGTGGGCAGACAAAAGAACCCCAATTTTATTTTGCAGCAGTGGATTGGTAGTAAGAGCTCTTATGGTCTCTGTTAAACTTTTACTGAGATATAGGTCAGCATTGGTAAGAAAAAAACTGAAGTGAAGACGAAAAGAATGGATAAACTCCTTTGAACTATTTCAAATTACAATTCGAACTTGCAAGTAAATTTCTCAAATCAGCTGCAGGAAGATATGAATTAAAAATATAATTGGAACGTTTCCCTCTTTGGGCTTGTAGAATCCTAAACTTTAATCTGTAACACATCAGTGAGATCATTTTACTTTCTCTTACAGTAGAAGAAGAGTGGAAAATTTAATTCAAATCCAGAGTCATAGGGACTCCTGGATAATATTACTAAGTTCACACACTTTACTGAGTGAAAATTCCCACTGTATCCAGGGGGATAGGCCCAAATTTCTTTTCAACTCTTTGCAGTGAACATATATTGTTTATGGAAATGATTGTAAACTAATTTTTAGTGGTTTCAGAAGGTCCCTGAAACAACCCATAACATTTGCCAGGCACCACTGATTTGAAGTTGCCTTCTAGCATGTAATATGTAAATCAGTTTGACTGATTATTATCATAAACCTGTCTTGGCCACAAAGGTGATTGCTAAATTTATCCAAAGCTTCCATCAATCAGTGGTACTACATTTGCTCTATAGGAATAATTTCATCCCTGATGTTGGACAATAGTAATGCCTGATGTGATTAGGTTCTAGACCAAGAAAAATGATCAAAATCCATTCCTTTTACCTAAAAATTCATATGTCAAGTTGAATCACAGCAATATCTGGTTAAACTGGTAGTGTAGTAAATAAAACAAAGGTTCAATATCAACTCCAGCCCTCAGAGTATTTAAGCACCTTAGCAGATGAATGGATTAATTGAACACTGTATAAAACACGGAACATTTTCTTATGTTAATCATTCACTGATTCACCTTGAGGGTAGGATAAGCAGTGGATTAACCTAAACTTAATTTGTTCCTTCTTAGGCCCCATACTTGGGAAGAGCCTTAGTGTATCCATTCAATGATTTACTCATTGGCTGCACTGACTGACACATGGTCCTTTCAAAGGACTGACAGGTTTTCAGAATTTATAAAACATTTGCTGAGTTCGATAGATCTTTATACACTGGAGATGCTAATATGGCTAATTATTTTGTGACAGTGAAGTCTCTTTATATTTTGCCCTTTCACACTAGACTTCTAAAAACTGAGCAAACTATGCATTACTAGCTAAAGTTTTGGAATAAGTGTTTGCAAAACCTTTCTCATGATATATTGTCTCAGCTAAAAGAGAAAGTACGTGAGTATCTTTGAAGGTAGTCCCCACGGACCTGTTGAGTAGAGTGCTGTAGCTGCCTGGCTTACCTCATTGTGCAAAACAGTGACTTAACTTTTTCATTTGCTATAGTAGACAAAGCAAACAAATATTGGTCACATTGTGAAATGTTAGGCTTTAACATCACTGGAACACACTTATTGCAATGAGTTCCAGAAGGTATACAGACCAATTTCCCTGGACTATGTGTACTGCCAAGGATAAAGCTGTGGGATTTTACTCACTGAAGCTTGGTATAATATACTGGATGTGCAGAAAGTTCCATCTGACCTCCTAAGAGAAGCAACCATTTCCTAACTGGTGTCTATAGGGGAATTCATAAGTGTATTTGGGTAAACAAAGGACTCAAGTGACAGCACTGTATACTACCCAATATATATTTGAAGTTATCTTTTTAAGGACATTTGCCTTTATTGCCAAAGCCTGGTCAATAAATAAAACCATAATATACTGTGTCATTCAAATCATAATTAACTGCTCTGTATCCTTTAAGCATGTATGATCAGTTAACTAGTCTATATTCTACTAGAAATCTCAGTTGATCTCCCAATTTTATGAAAACCTAATCCATGGCTGAACGTTTTTCTTTTGAAAGTTATAAATTAAAATCAGTGGACCCTGTTAAGTGCAGCCTCACAAATTAATATGAAATATAGTGGGTTTTCATAAGGTTTGAGAACCAGATTTAAAAGCATATTGGTGTTTGTGCACAGCAGGCAATAATGATCCATTATCCTGCAAGCAGAGGAGCTAGCAGCAACACATAAATAAGAAGCAATTGGACCATCTGCTTTGATTTCTGTAGCATCCCCAGAGGATGTGAGCAGGAGCTGACACTTCTCTCCATCTGCCCTTACGTTATCAATTACAGTTAAATTATGCTGCATGCTACAAGGCTGGCAGATATGGATTGTAGATTGTGGCACCTGAAAAATATAGAAGAAAATACATATGTTGCAAGCCAGCTGTTTATTTACAAGTTCTTGACATTTTTTCTTCACTTTCTTTGATGCCTTTTTCTAAAGCTTCTAAGAAACATCTCTGCTTAGTGTGAAATAGAGAAGAAATTAGGTAGGAGGATAGTACCAGGTGCAAAATATTCCAGTTCCCTGGTTTATGGTTAGATTTTTAATGGGACTACAAACATCAGGTAAAGCAGAATTTAAATTTTGAAGGAACAAGTTCTAAGTACACCTGGGTCAGCTGCTCTTTCCAGTGTTTATAAAGCACGTTAGAGCAGGAGGGGCAACACACCCTGTACATTCTTTTTTTTTGTAGCTTAGAAATCACGTGTAAAATTGTAACTTTTATGAAATGCTAAGTGTTTATGAAAGCTCTGGGAGTGGTAGAAGCTGGAATTGAGGGCCACAGTTGCCATGTGCTGTGAGCAAGTGCTCTGTTGACGTGTCTTACCACAACCCATAGGAATGCTACTCCCTTTTGACTGGGGATAATTTTGTTGTAAGTTCATTCAGTTTTCGACCTGTCTGATGGATGGTTGCCAGTCGTGCTGAATTGCATTTTGGTTTTGTGGTATGGTATTCTGGCCATTGAAGCTGACATATGAACACTACTTAACAACTTTCCTTTTGCCCTGACTGCAATTGGAAGCCTGGTGCATTCATCAATCGCACTAGCCAGTTAACCAAGGGATGCTCCGAGGCAAATGCACTCCAAACTTTGAACGCTCTGCCTTTCTCATAGTTTCTATTACTCCTCCTTGCATTTTCAATATCATTAGTGCTCTCATTAAACAAAGCCTTTAGCAAGTGTTAAAAAATAATAAAATTGATTGCATATGCTTTAATAGCCTCTTGCCAATGCTGTCTGATTAGTAAAGGCTGGTAGAATACTGCTCAAGACAGAAGTTAAGAGAAAAAAACAACTAACAAAACCTCCAAAAAATACTAGAAAGAAAAGTCTGAACACAAAGTAGCAAAGAGGAGCCGAGGAAAAGGGATTTATCTGCATTATGAATATATCTGTTATAATGAGTTAAAAAGTACTTTCTCTCCTTGAAGTTCCAGCAGAAGGCTGTCACAGCAGTCCATAGGCAGTTCCAAAAAGGAAACATAAGTTCTCTTGATATACATCTGGGTTCTGTTCTGTCATTCTTGCAATTGCATATTTTTTAGTTATTTTGGCCTTGCTTCTTGAGAGCATTTGGCATTAACAGTAGTGCTACTTGAGGAGACTGTTCTGCAGGCGCTACCTGCTATGTTTTACTTACTGGGGGACATTTGACCCTCTCTGAAATGAAGGAGTTTTGTTATCTTCAGCCAAGCAAGAAAATACTTTGCTCCCTGATTCTCTCCCCTGAGTCTTCCAAGGACTATATTTTCCTTTTTTTTCATCCTTTCTTGCAGATGTGTGGTTTTGTGTCTGCCTCACTATATTATGGTTTCCTCTCCTTGAATTTGCCTTTCTAGTGGTATGTTGACAAGCCCGCTTTTCCAGCGATATAACCATAGTTCTTATTGACATCATACATGTTGATCTGTACATATGTTGAAGTGATAATATTTTTCTTTATCGCAAAATGAGTTATCATGCAAAGGATATGAGAATTTTCTTTTGATAAGAAAAGACAGAGCCCTACTCAGGATCCCATGATTCAGGCAAAGTTACTTGTTTCCTCACTGAAGTGGAATTTATCAATATGCTTGTAAAACAGGATATGTTGGTATCTGTCTTGAGCTTGCCTGACCTAGCTGTGTTTTTATCCTTGGCAGGGACATGTAGAAAATTCTCTCTTTATCATCTCACTGCTACCGAATATTCTTGGAGAGGCCAGACCTTCCATCAGCTCTTGATCACAAAGCCCAGACTAAAGCCGCAAACTCTGTGACCATGTGTACAAGTTTTGAAATTCATGTGAAATGAGATTTTATTCTGCGTGTTTCTGCTTACTTTCTGCTAACCTGAGAGTTTCTGTACGCTTGTCTGCATCTGGCCACTTGTTCATGCAGACCTGCAGAGAAGAATAAATTGTGTTATTCACAGGTGACTAAGGTACTTGGATGTAAGGTTGTTAAAGATAATGTGTTCTAAAAACACCAATAAACTTGTCCAAAGCATATAAAATGATTGCCATGGAAAAGTTTTTATTATAAATGAAGATGTCTTAAAATTACTTAAAATTATGTCAGGTTTCATATTTACACTCTTCTTTGTAATTGAACAATCCTTTTTTTCTGCTTTATTGGTTTGAAAGCTCACTGTTTATGTTCTCGTTGAGGATGGGGATGAGATCAGAACAGCTTTGTAGTGCCATGAAATGTCTGAATTCTATAACTAAGCAGCGTCTTGCAACACCTTTGTAACAAACTGACTTTAGAATGTTCAATTTTTCCAGTGGAACAGTGATAAAAATAAACTGTAGAATAGAAAAGAGCATCCAAAAAGTCTGAAGTAAATTAAACGCATTTCACATCCTGGATACAGCTCATACTAAGCCATCCATAAGAATATTTGTGAAATCACTATGAAAATTTTTATTTTGTTAGTCATCAATTTTTAAAAAATCTTTATTTCTACCAGCACTATGAAGTAGGCTTTCAATTTGCATCTTTATATACAGCAGATAACTATGTGAAAAACATTAGTTTTCTAGTTTACATATGTGGTCCATAAAACTAGAGTTATTAGCTCAGTGGGTAATTATTTCTATGAAATTATTATAATAGCTTTGAACAAGGATTTACATTACTAGGCTGAAATAACTAAAATTATGTATATTCTATTTCATTTTTCAGCAGCAATGTTTGTGTTTTGAAAGACTGTCCCTCAGAAATTGTATATCTTTTGGACAGGGAGGGGCAATAAATGAATGTGCATATTGTTACACGTGCTTTATAAGGAATAAAGCAAGTTATGAATTTGTAACTTAGCAAAAAAACTCACTGAAGACAAAAGAATGGATTTGCCACCTTTTTGAAGAGCTTTTGGTGTGGTGTTTTGTTCAGGTTATTAATCAGATAATCTAAAAATGGGTGTTTTGGCTTAGTAATGAATTGTAAGATGTTTTGTAAATTCTGGAAGGCAGATTCTGTCTCTGTCTCTCTAAGAAAAGAATGGAGGTTCAAATTGTATAGTATCTCAGTCTGTGTGATACAAGTACAAATAATAAGAGGTCTGTAAGAAAGGCTTCACAACTGCCTTAATAAAGATCAGTAAAAAAATGTCTTTTAAGACAAAAGGCAGGGCTCTTCACCTTGCTAACTTTCACTGATAGAGAGGTGTCTAAATCTGGCTGCTCTCAATTCACTTCCAACATTTAATTTGAAAGCTTTGATCTCAGAAATCATGTTCCTGCAGAGCAGTCTTGAAGCACCAGAAAAAAAAAAAGGGAGGGAAGTGGGTTTAAGTTCATAAATATGGAACTTTCATTTCACAGCTTAATTTCTGACAATTTGGAGACCTGTCTGGCCAACAGAGAGTCAGGTTCCCCATGGCACCTGAATGGGGTGTCTTGTTCCTAGGGTTTGGTGGGTGGTACCGCATGTGCAACTCAAGAGCTCTTAATCCTCTTGGAGTCCTGGTCTTCTTACATTCATTGAGTGCTTTTAGGGTCCTAGCTCATCAGACACTTGGGAGAGAACTGTACATCCTTTTCCCAGGCAATGCTGAAATGCTTTGATTTTCACTGGAATGTAAGAAAACATCAAATTATTGCATCTTTCATAAAACGGAAATAACTTTGTGTACCTATCTCGACTCAAGGAGAAGAAGGTATATTTTCAATTAATCTTACCATCATATCTTTTTTTTTTTTTTTTTTTTTTTAAACACAAACAGAAGTTAATTCAAGAATAAATGTTTTTAATAGTGTTTGATACAGCAAAGATCAGAAGTGGTATAGATATTGTCAATTCCTTTCCATTCAAACTTGCATATTTAGAAAAGGCCTTATACAGCCATTTAAAGATGCCAATAAATTATTTTCTTTCACTTCAGCAAGTCCCCAGTGCATTTTCAGGGTAAGAGTAGAACTGAAAGGTAGTTTTTAAGTCTGTGCTAACTGCATTAATAACGCTATTTCAATTGCTCCGAACTCTGAATTCTCTGTCATGTCAATAGTCGATCTTTGTAAAAGTTCTGATGAAGTAAATAATTTTTTAGCATGTGAAAGTCCTTGTATTTAATTTGATGGGATGGGAAGTTGCATCTCCCCCTTAAAGTCTAATTAACATGGAGACTCTTCTCTGATGAGTTCATAAGCTGTTCACAGACAGTTGGGATGTAGTAACTTTGCAAGACACTGTTTAAAGATCTCTGACATCTGAGAAAGCCACAAAATCCAATAATCCTACTTTCAGAACT
This sequence comes from Serilophus lunatus, assembly GCA_013399895.1. Taxonomy (NCBI): domain Eukaryota; kingdom Metazoa; phylum Chordata; class Aves; order Passeriformes; family Eurylaimidae; genus Serilophus; species Serilophus lunatus. The sequence goes on along the minus strand of VXBA01002086.1, from coordinate 2,475,484 downwards.
CCAGGGTGTCCTCTGAGATCAATCTCATATCTAAACATCACATAAGGGAGTGCATTGTGTTATAGACTGGTTTCTATTGAACACCAAGTAAGAAACAGCATTAGACATTCTTGAAGAAGCGCTTTTATCGAGGGACTGGAAAGGGTTGTCAAATTCTGAAAATTTTACCCCTGATTAAAGCAGTACTATGAAAATTGTTACATTTTTAACAAAGGTCAGCTTATCCTCTGCAGAGCTCTCTTGAGAGCATCCAGCAAATTATTTATTGGGAATAAAGTTGAGCAGCTTTCATGTTTATCTGTGTGCATGAATGGAGCTGGCATTAATTCTCTTGTCTGTAATTGCTGTGCTATCACGTCAAATATCCTTTCAAGTGGTCTTAGGTTCTGGTTTCAGTTTTGTTTTGGTCCACATACATTTATATAAAAGCACTTTAAGTGTGAAACTGCCTAAAAAAGAGGTTATGTAGGATTAATAATGTACCAGTGTTCTCATTATCACCATGCTTGTATTTTCATACATTCTCAGGCCACTCACATTCAGTCTGCCATGCTGATATTTCACAGTGCATTTTTTGTAGTGTTATAAGTGGATCTAAGCATTAAATATCTTTATACCTGCTCTGCAACAAAAACAGAACTAGAAACGAATTGGTTCTGTAAGTTTAATTTGGGCTGTTTAACCCAATATACCAGTTATGGTGTGGAGTTATTCCAGAATACCTCATGGGAACACACTTCAGGGGCATGTTTTTCTTTGCTCCCAAGGAAAAGCTCTCACGCTGTCAGTCACAGTGTACTAGTGCTCTGTAATTCAGGCTGATGCTTGAACCCCTGCCCCTATGTACCTCTTTGCACAGAAATTCAAATTAAATTTTCTTAATTTGTTCATTCATTGAAAATTTTCATGTGAAGATTCAATAAGAGTTTCTAGCACAAGGTTTTATTCCACTTATTAGTGGCAACAGAACCAGTTTTAATTTTTTTTAATACTGTAATTCACATCATTTGGATTCTGCCTCAAACTCCTAAAATTTTAAACTGGCCCCACGTTGTGGTCGTCCCTGTTTTCTAGTGCCTATCTGTTCTCACTGAGAAATATCAGTGTTGAGAGGTACAACATTTATGAGCAAAAGGAAAGTAGTAGTAATCGATGCAATAAATTAAGCAGAAATATTTTTGTGGCGCTAAGAATGGATAGTATTGTGTACTAACTGTGCCAGACCTAAAAAAAAAAAAAAAAAACCCAACCTGTTTAATTTGTCCTTTGGGAAATATGGTAAGTTGATGTAAATAGTGAGTTACTACAGAATAATCAGTGTAAATAAAATTTGTTTTCTTAAACTGGCAGTTAGTAGATAGCAGTTTCTAATGCCAGCATAATTCTGATAGAATACAGACAAGGAAATAGGAGTGTGCTCTGCATTGAAACCTGTGCAGAAACAGGCGTTAGTTACACTAAACCTCTTATCAGCTGCTCCTAGTTAGTATTTGTTTCATAAGTATGATACCTAAACGTCTATTCTGTACTTTGTTCAACCACTAAAATAATTTAGGAAAGTCAGATTTTTGAGATGATTCTCAAGGCACTATTGTTTTGCTAAAGGACAGGATATTCTGCAGGAGTATATGTCCCATTTTAATATCTTTATTATTGGCCATATAGACATATTTATCTACCTGCACAAACTTGGTGCTAGGACTTAGAGTTTTAAAATGCAGATGCGCCATTTGTGCGGTTGCATTAGAACATTTGCTAAGAAGCACAGTTATAGTTGCTGGAGTTGTGAGGGGTGTTTTGTGGTGTCTGTATGAGAAAACCAAATGTCGGCTTACAGACGAGTCAATAGAATCATGTTTTGAGACATTTTAAAATTCTCTTTTAATTCATTGTAATGGTTTACATGTATATTACATTTTCTGCTTTATTCTTTGACTTGAGTCAATTCATACCCAATGTAAGTGCAGTCCATTTATAAATAAATTGATGTTCTGTCTCTCATTACCTATATTTCTAATGCATTCTGATACATTAGTAAATAGACTTGTCTGATTAATCATTAGCACATGAAAAGAATTAGCTGTCTACTGCCAAATGGAACTATTGACAATGATAATAAGACCAGCTACTGTATCATCTAGAAGCTGATGTTTTACAGGAAGGCTGGAAATGGGTGGTATTTCATTTGTACACTGAAACTGAATGACAGAAGTCATCTGTCTGGGTAAGAGAAAAATAATAATTTCTCCATATGCCTTCATGTATTTCTACCACTAAAACACAATAATGCCTTTGTACTCTGTGTATTGATTGGATTGCTTTCATGCCATCTTCAGTTTGTTATTCAGACTAAGGAAAGAGCCATAAAATGTATTTTCCTTCAAAGCAACATATGTAAGTTTCTAGGATAATTACACATTAGGGAAAGGGAAAAAAAAAATCCTGTCCCATATATTGTGTCATCTTTCTGCTATAATTTGGCTTAGTACATCTAGAAGAGTCACCACCCCAGCATTTGAAACTAGTCATGAGATTTTACCTTTTTGTTTGTACCATTTAAAAGCATTCCAGTGCAACTGCCATAAATATGCAAGTTACCTAGAAGATAAAAGCAGCAACTGGAATTACCAACACATTATGAACAATTTTATTGTGGTTAGTACAATAATTGCATTGTATGCTAAGTATTGGTAACTGGTGATGGAGCTGTGCCTCTGTTGGGTGCAGCACTTGCACCTTTTCTCAGACACCTTCTCAGAAATTCATGTCTTGTGGAATAGTTATGAAATGCTGACAAAAAAAGCAGCACAGGATTTTAGTAACACATCATTAGTCTTCCAACATTTTAAAATAATACACAGTTAACACAGGCAAAAAGGTGCTAACCATATTCTAAATATTTTTAACAAGCCCTGTATGACCTCAGTTGCATAAGTAATCAAAATGAGATTTATTCTGTAAATATTTTTTTTTCCTTACATTTAGTCTTCACCTTTGAAGAACTGGGGATGGCTGTAATTTTTAGAGACTCTGAGATCTTTGGAAAATGTGGACCTTGTAACAATATTTTGGAAAGTAGCATCTTTGTTCTTTTAGATTAAAACATATTGTCTCAGATTAAGAACTATTTTGTGTGATGTTGATTAGTCAAGTAAACATGAGTAGTGTGCAGAAAAGCAAATTTTTTCATATATAAGACAAAATACTTTTTGTGCATCTTTGATAGCTGAAAACCTGTAGAGAGTCCACTAAGAAAATTAATCATAATATAATATTTAATCCCTCAATTCTTTTTCAGGGCCTGAGGTAAGATAGTGCTTTTTGGTTCCCCTTCTAAAAAATACCTTGCTGCAGTTTAGATTTCTGATTCTTTTTGTAATGTTTTGGGGTACAAAATAAAACAGTGTAAATTGCTGATTGGCATGCTTAGGTGAAATTAACCTTTTGTTTGTGTGGTTTATTTTTAAATAAAAATGCAAAAGTGGTAAGAGCTAAAATGGTATAAGAAATAATATTTGTAAATGTGTCATATTTACTTCGAGTAGGATTAACATACAGCTATAGTAGTTAATGTCTTATCAAACACTAAATAAAAATAAAGGACAAGAAGCCAGCAAAACACCCAACCTGTGGGGAAAAAATAAAAAATATCACAGCATATATAGGTAAATTTTTGTGTAGGAGTAAATAGCAGACTGTTACACGTAAATCAAATATAATTTGGAAAGGAGATATTTTCAGATCCTCTTAAAATTAAATTGAAAAGAATACATCCACACGTTAAATTTGGTGAAATTGAAAAGACTAAGTTTATTCAGAATAAAGACCTAATCTGCAATCTCTTTAACCATTCCTTATTTATAACAGAGTATTAGTAAGTCCATTTACATTAATATGAATTCACAGGATGGGGCTGTGAAGTTTGCTGTATCCAGCTTTGTTACTACCATATTTATAATGTTTAGATTGCATAGTATCAGCGCTTGCTATGTTCACTTACCAGTGCTTTTGAAACCCTGTCCAGGGACCTAATTAGTGCTTAAATTTGCAGTTCTCTTGTAAGAAAAGTGCTACATTTAGCATAAGTCAATGGGACTTTTACTTTTGCAAAGACTGCTGGATCAGACTCTTACTGTATACAAGAAATATTTCAGCTCGATGACCTTCTCTTTGCCATATTTGAAACTGAAGCAAAAAGAAGGTCATTGTTTTATGAAAAATATTAAAAATTCATGATATGTTTTGGTTTCTGCACTTGGATTCCTGGAGTAAATAATATTAATGGTATATTTTCAACATATCTCTTAGCAATTACTGTATATTATGTAAATAGTAGCAGGTAGCCTACAGTAAATCTGCAACTGAAGAAATATTGACTTGAAACAAACTCATTTTAATTGAGAAACAGTGAACTTTTTGTGCCATTTTACTGGTCTCAGATTCATGGTGTAACAAATCTCTAATTTCCTAAGACGGTACACAGAGAAACTGTAAAATGCCATTCGCAGTGTTCGGGGAATAAAGCAAGCAGAAAGACATTTTTACTAAAATAAACAACTTGACTAAACCCAATGCTGTAAAGTGCAACTGTGAAAATCCCACTTTAATTGTGAAAGAGAAAAAAATTGCATCCTTACTATGAATAAAGGCACACCTTCAGCAGCACATAGAGAGAGGAACAGAGCAGGTAACACCGAGATCCTGTAGGGATGTGTGTTCATGGAAGGCAAGGACAATAGATCATTAATTTCTGTCGTGACTACAAATTGCTTTACTTTTCTTCCTCAATGCAATAATGTTGCTGAAGGCTTTAATGAAAGATACTTTCCAGCAAATTACCTCTTTCCAGTACTATTTTGAAAAAGGGATACTCTGAGCATCATTCAGTTTGTTCCTACTCAGTGCAGTTGGGTAAGGCATAGCAAGACCAGCTGTGTCTGGTTCAGTATAATCTGTCTGTGAGGGCAGTGTCCTTTGGGCGCAGACCTAAACCCATGGTACTTGGGCACACCTATACCCCAGGCAGTCCTTCCTCTTTTGAGCACTGCATGAAGCAGTCCATGTGGAAAAGTGGGAAAGGAATGGGGATGGTGATATCGTTGCAAATTGAGACAAATTCCTTATTTTCATCACAGTGATGAAAGGGCGTTTTTGAGGACTTTTAGAGAAAACCCCACATTTATTATTCTAAAACGAACAGATATCACAAAAGCAAAAGCCTTAGTATTTATTTCCCTAGACATATTGATTTTTACCTTCTTTTATCATAGTTCTTCCCAAATAATGTGCCAGACTCTTGCTTTTGGGGATCAACTCTACATACCTTTGATATTCTATTCAGTACAAGGGAAGGAGGCATAGGAAAAGAGAAGTGTGTTTCCAGAAACATTTTGAACAATTTTATCACCTAATTTCCATTTTTTGTATTAATGCAGGTATGAGTTCTTATACACTTCTTCATTTGTTGTTCAACTTGTATAAGCCACTAAACTATCGATGTAGTTAGCAAGTGGTAGGATGCTCTGTGCTTTGAAGCACGTATTTCTGAAGGACAAGATAAAATCTGAAAGTTTTTAATCCAGCTCTGATATTTATTGGGTTTCCACGTATGCAGTTCTAACTCTAATTTCTCAAAAGGGATCTTTGTTGAATATTCCAGTCTGCTGGAAGTCATTACATCAATCTAAGTATGTTTAGGGTTCCTGATTGGGATTTTTTATTCCTTTTGCTAATTTTTTCCTTGCCAAGCACATGAGTTTATGTGATGCTGTCTTTTTCTTGCTGGGAAAGTGACAGCATGGTGTAGAATAAGATTTTAAGTAATACTAAATGAAATTACTTATAAACCTGAAGGTTACCACAGACAACTGTTTGTCTAATTATGAAAATAAAATATGTTATTATGTGCTTCAAAATCCGAGTTTCTCCTGCTGCTGAACACGTAGGGCTGTACTTGCAGACAGAGAATTTGTCATAATAGGCCAAGAATTTCTACTGCACTTTTCCACTGTCCTTAGAGTAAAGCAGGAGCTGTGTATTGGGAGTTGAAAGTAATTTCCCTTTTTACTCTGTTTGCTTAGAAAATATGCAGTAGCCTTGTATTTGGTGGAGGGTGCTTTACTTTAAAATGTAACACAGTCATTTTTAAATTTTGAAGGAGCAATTAGGCATCTTTCTAGCCAGTTACTGGAAATTGAGATAGTGAAATGGAAAGTGCAACTTATGATATGAGACTTATGTAATTTACTTGATAAAAGTTACTAAATATCCCTCAATTAGATTATGAGATTGAGTATCAAAGAGAGTAGAATCTTATTTCTGAGAGTTTGAACAAATAAAATGTAGGGAAAAAATACTAGCCAGTGTAATGGTATGACAGTCTTTTCACATTCTGTGTATGAGAGGTGAACTCGTGCTTTACACAAGCGGATATGGAGGAAGCCTGGAATTTGTTTAGGCAAAGGGTTTGGGGTCCTCTCTATCAGTGACTCCAATTGATCATTTGGGAATTGATCATTTTACTTAGGGGCTCTGCCTGTGATAGGAGAATGAACTATCCTAAATGTTTATCCTCTGAATACTCTCTCTCCAGTGGTGAATGGTAAAATGGTAAAGGTGGCTTTTTCAAGTGGAATAACTTTGATCAGTGAGAGTTTAATTTTATTATATATGTTTGTAGGAAACAATTAGTTGTGTCATTATTCTTCATCAAAACTACTAGAAATATGTTTTTTTATTTTAAAGGTTACTCTTTTTATTATAAATGGATTAGCATTTTATTTTATAAGCCCTAGTAAATATTGTATGATGAAAAGGCTAACCATTAAAATTAACTAAATGCATGTTCAGTGATTAAGTGGCTTGCTTATTTCCATTGAAAAGACTGTATAAATTACTTAAAAGCCTCATGGACATTATTTTTGAAGCTTATAGATTGCTTTTTCAAATTCACTTGAAACTGTCAAAGGACAGAGATCCTTAAAAGTTTTAGTTATACCAGATTACAATAAAATATAAAAGGGGGTAATGTGTTCAGCACACCATGTTTTGATAGTTTTCTTTCAGTTAGCAATGATTTGACTAGACCATGGAAAAAGCATCTTAAAAGTCCTCATGTTGTATTATATTGTATTTTCTGGTTTTTTGTTTTGTTTTGTTGGTTTTTTTTTTAATAATGTGTCACTTAAATACACTGAAAAAATGTCCAGTAGAAATATTCTCAATAGCAAAAGTAACATGAGATTTAGATGAATTTATATAAATTAATTTAAATACTTGAAAGATATGAGTTAACACAAAAAAGTATGAAGTATCTACAGAACCAGAAAATATGATTACATCTCTAAAATAAGTTTAGGCTTGGCATTCTTAGTAACAGGAAAGATGCATATACCAACTTTTATTTATAATTTTCTTTCCTTTTGGAACCTATGTAACTCCATCATTATTTATCATAAGTATGTATCTGATCAGCAAATATTGTGTGGAAGTTTGTGAGAAAGCAATTGGCATTATTCAAAGCTGTAATTTTCCTGTTAAATCTTGTAAGATGCAGTGCTTAAGTTTTCTGAAAATAAATATTTTAGTGGCTCAGAATTACTTTCTCAATTATCCTTAAAGGATTTCTAAAATAAAAATCTCAGTAGATTAATTTTATTTCACTAGTGGGTCCTGACACATTGAATTAGATAAATTTAATGTCATTAGTCCTCTCACTTTCAGGTTCACCTCACCCTTCAAGAATAGATGAGATGTGTAAATGTTGTTAGAAAGTTGTTAAGGGGGAAAATTTCTGTTGTCAGTGAATGAGCCAAAATTTTGATATCTAGCTCCACTAAAGGCAATGACAAAACTCTTATTCACATAAATACTTCAAGGGCTTCATTCTCAATTCTTGGAATGTTTCTTTAAATAGACGATAGTTTATCTGTGTGTATGTGGAGAGGAAGCTTAAATAGGTTCATAATATTGAATGTGGTAAGTAGTATGCATTTTTGGATGTGCAGTTTCAATAAAAGTGCTGTTTTACTCCATCTAATAAATTTTGAAATAGATTCCATTTTTGGACAATGTCCCTGTACTTTAAAATAGAATATGCTCTTTCAAAAATAGCTTCAGCTTGAAAGCCACACAAGTCCTATAAATAAATATATACATGAAATATCATATAAATGACTAATGATCAGGAACACTTCATATGAAATTATACAAAGGCTTGATGGGTTGCAAACATTTCTGAAATGGAGCCATTCTTTGGATTTGCCTCTTTCATTTGTCTTTACATTTGAAAGATGACTTCCTAATCAATAAACTTTTTTTTTTTTTTTTAAATTAAACATGACCTATGTATTTGTATAACTAACTGGACTTCATGTAGGAAGTAGTTACACGACACTTTCTTTACTTTTCTCTTCTTACTTGCATTAGCATAGCCATGACTGAATTTCCAGGGAGGAGCAGAATTCACAAAATAGGTAAGTTTGGAAGTAATACCCAACACTTCCTTTCTGCAGGTGGCACAAACACTAACTATAAATTCAACATCCTTGTGAGTGCTTTCTTAAAACAAATGTTAGTTTTTGAAATATGTATTCTTCTATTATTTCAGCAGAAAAATAAAAAAAATAGATTATAAATTATGAGTCTAGCGATATTGTCAATAAGAAAAAGAAACAAGAGAACATTTTCTCATTAGGGGAAAGAGAGGCACTCGGTGAACTCAATTGCCAGTAATAATGGCCAGAATACATGATAAAGGGAGTTGATGATAAATAGAATGATTTTATGCAAATAAACTTAGAAAAACTCCATAGAGACATTTTTGTTGGTTTGGTTTTTTTTTTTTGTTCATCTGTTTGTGTGGTTTTTTGTTGCTTTTTTTTTTTTTCTCTCACAACACATAGAGTGAAAATACTTGTTCTATGTATCTAAAAACTGATGTCTGCCTATAATGTGAAAAGCCTTAATTCTTTAGGGACTAATGCATTTTGGTAGGTGGATGAGACTCAGTTCTTGAGAATTCAACAAAGAAATCCTTGAGATCCTCTCCTAAAGAGGAAGAGCAGCAGAACTGTCCAGGTGAAAATAACAAAATAATAACAGCCATTATTTTTGAGCACAGATGGAAGCTAAAAGGCACTCAGGAGGCAAAGTGACCAAGAAGATATCCATCACACTCAGGATACATGCTGTAGAAATGATATGAAGGACAAAAATAAAAGTGTTAAGCCATGGGCAAAGTTCTATGGTGTGGGAAACAGAATCACTCTCTATCATAATGCCAGTGGCAAATGCTAGGAAGGTAGTAGCATTAATATATCAAATGATTGAAGACATGAAGTTCTCCTATGAAGAGGAAGATGAATATACTGACTTTGAGGAATCCTAAGCAAATCCATGTAAAGTACATGTATATGGCAAAAGAAAGCTTTCAGCTCTTTTCCTTCCAGCTGTTCCCATTAAGAGAGCACACTCATATCAATCCAGATCTAGCATTACAGAATTCTAGTTACAAAATGCTGATTATCTGTAGCAGAGATTTAATGGGGAACCATGGCCAAATTTTGGAGAAATACAGTAACAGTGTTTTGAAGCCCCTGAAGAAGTAAGTAGTTAAAAAATTTGCTAAATAGAAGCATAAATATTCAGAGGGTCACAACCGAAGACACAAGAGTCAGGGATTTTTCACAATGTCAAAACAATAATTTAACATATTTGTTTAAGTGTATTATACTTGTTTATTTTCCATGTCAGTGGAAACTAGACAATATATCTGTACAGATTAGAAAAAAATTAATAAAATTTATCTTACAGTTCTTCTGCTTAATAAGGAACATTGAGCAATGAAGCTCACATGTCAATGCTCACATGTTGTCAACCTTCACATGTTCAGATATTGCATGAATGAAAATCTTTTGTGTGAGCTGCCATGATCTCTTTCTATGTTGAAACACTGCAGCTTTATTACTGTTGGGTCTATTGATGAAGGTGCAGTAATGCAACACTATCACTGACATTTCCTACTGCAACTTCAGAAGTGCTCAACACGTAAGACAAAGAAGATGAATACTAAATACCTACACTGTATTCTGCAGACAAAGGACAAAACAGACGAGATTATTTCCAGACAAGCCCTGAGAATAACCAAGCTTTATTTTCCCTTTTCTTGCCATCAAGGATTCATGTGTTGCTTCTTCAAGAACTCAGTTTCTGACTTGCATGTCCACATCTGCTTTTTATAGATACGCTGACATAACTGTATGAATGAATATTTGAGCAAAATGGACATTAAATGTGATACCTAGACCTTGTTAGGCTACTGGCAGCTGCAGAGGAGACAATCACTTTCTGAAAAGCAGGATGTAGAATAATTTCAATACTGCAGAAAAGTTATTTCTAAAAGTGAAACACCTTTATGAACATTCACCCTAAAACTTACAATTGAAGAATATGGGTAGAGGAGGACATAGAACTGTAGGTTTCTGATGATTACAGGCTTTGATTATACAGGGGAGATAAGTATTAAGAAATATGATAAGCTGTAAGACACTACATCACCCTATTCAGAATTACTTTTTTTTTTTTTTTGCAAATTTTCCAATTTTTGCAGTTGCTTTTCCACTGCAACTCTAATTTGGTTTTTTTAACAATTTTTGCCATAACAAATTAAATCAAATAACTCTTACTTTTTAGAATCTTACAAAGATATTTGTGCAGCTAGTACTAAGTGCAAGAAAAATCCCAACATTTCAGTTTTCATTGTTTTAAACTTTAAATGCTTGTTTCTTTTGATCCTTTTTTGTTAGCTGTTCTCTTTCCACTACATTTTTTTTCTGTCTCTATTAGTTCCTTTCCATCCAAAAGAAAAGAAAATGGAACAAAAAATATTCCCACGACTTTCTGAAATTTCCTAGCAAGACATTGGAAGACCAGATGCTACAGTCTTATAAATTAAAAAGGCATTATATACAGCCAGCTGTACCATATAAACTCAGATTTTTATACCACACTCTAGTGTTCTGTGAATCCCTATTTATTTTCAACATCTGCTTGGACCTGTCCATGCTTCCCATCTATTAGTTTTAATTAATCATATATTAGAACATAACTTTATATTTTAAGTTTGATCCAATAAGAAAGCAATTATTGTATACTTACTGGCTCTTCGCTAAAGAGAAAATTGTATTATTTTTATTCTTCTTTGTTTAGTTAAAATTGCTTTACTTTCACATGCATTTCTTTGGGAAAAGAAAAAGTATTTTAATTGATACAAAAAGTGTGATAAGATCCTTTTTTTTTTTTTTCTCAGATACAGATGATTATTTACTTCCATGTGAAATTATTATGATGACTCTTATGGTTATTATGACTCTGATGTTTGGCCTTTCAAATTAACATTTCACTGTTCTTCTACTCTACAATTCTAATTTTTACTGGAGGTTACTGAACCCTCCTCTAGACATATCACTTAATGAGAGTTTTAATAAGGTCTTTGCATGGTCTCCAAAACTAGTTTTGGCTTTCTGTGTGTTAAGGTGACACAGCGAATTAAAAATAGAAAAATCGAAATTCAGAGTTCAGTGTTTCAGCTGAGCCTGCATTTCCCTGTGTAGATCCTGCATAACCTCTCATTTCAAATTAGAAAATCCAAGTATAACTCCAAACCAAGGACCCTGAATAAAGCAAAACCAGAGCAACACATTTCTAAGACACTACAAATGCCACAAAACCTGCGCCAGTATCCTAGATGGTGCTCAGATCTATAAAGTCAAGATTCCTGTTCCTTTCCTGGAAGCATGAGTTATCATGTTTTTTCTGAGGGGTTGGTAGCATCTGAGAGTATCCTGCACCCAGATCTCTTCAGCCTTCACCAAAGAGACTCAGACTAGGTGCAGGGAAGGGCTGGAGGTATTTGTAGGAGGGCAGGGAGTTTTCTTGTGAGACTGGGCTAACTGGATTTGGCTTGGTTAGCCTGACAAAACAGGGACTGATGAGAGATACAGAGCCAGCATTGTGGATGTGGAGCCGTGAGCTACTATAAACTGACCAGGAATAAATTTAGATTGGAAATACAAGAGGTTTGTCATATGACACGAAGCAGGTTTTTCCTTGGACTGTGACCCCTTAGTTTTCTTTGAGAAAAGCTATCCCTACTAGGGTTGGGGGGTTTATTAGTCTTTTGGGGGCTGGTCCTGCAGTTGCTGGTTTTCCTGTCTTTCAGTAGTTCACCAAGAGGACATGTTCTCCAAGACTAGGGCTTTATCAAAGCAGCGCTGGTCATTTAAATACTTTCCTCTCTGAGGACTTTCTATCCTGTTTCTTTGAGAGCCAAGTGAGGTAGAAGGGAATAATTTTTTCCCTATATTTGGCTACAGCCAACATATAAATAGTGTATAAATGGTGATATGTGGCAAGGAGTAATTTTTAAGAATTGAATGTACATAAAGTGTGTAGTTTTTTCCATCCTTCATTCACTTCATTAAATGCAAAGCAAGCAAAGTTTTAAAATAAATTTAATAAGTGTTTAATAGTTCCTAACACATTTGAATGGAAATCGTTATATTATCTTTTCCATGTAGGAGATACTATTAAGCAATATTTGCAAAATTATATCTACCATATAAATACTCAAACTTTTAAAATTCAAACACTTCTGGGGATTCCAAGAGCCTGACTTTTTAAATATAGGTTTTTTAGTTTGTAAAGGTTTTCAGTACACTTTGAAACATATATGCATTAGGCTTTAAGGCAAAAGGAAGCAATGAGTGGTAAATTACTAGTGGCTGAAATAAAACAGTGTTTCAGGATCAAAGTGTGGTCCGGCATTAACACAGCCTTTCTAAATTTTTGAATGTTTTCAATTCTACAGCTAAAATTGATGCCAGAAGATTTAGATTATATTTATTTAATTTCCCCCTTTTTATCATCACAAATACACTGAAATGCACAGAACATTGCACACTGTGCTTGTATTTCCATGGTTTGTGTATTCCCAGTGAAAGCTTGTGAGTTTGAGTAAAACTTTGTCTTCGAAAGTGTGAAGTAAATATACCTGGTCACCATGAAGAAGTTAAAACAGATTATATTAAACTGTCCTATATGGTGTCACTGATTAATAATGATTGATTCTGTAATAACCATGCAAATGTAAACGATTCATTTATTCCAAATACGTATAAATTGGGAGAATGATATCTCATATAATCTGGTGTTAGTCTATTCACTGCATCATAAAAATTAATTTGTCTAATTAATGACATTAGTTCTTTTATACATGTATAATTCATATTAATTGATAGGTCTGCCTAAAAAGAGTACCTTTTGGAAGAAAAATGATCCTATTAGTGCAAGTTTAATCCAAATCAAGACTGACAAAGCATGGTGCTTTCAAGGCTTATCTCCAGCTTTGTTAATTGTCATAAGCATTCTAAATTGATTATTCTTGCATTAACATGGGACATTTCATTCATCAATGCTTTGCTGCAAAGAAAATTTGTCTAATGGATTTGGGTAGCAGCACTAAATAAGTGTGTTGGTCCATTTTTCCACTGTAGCTACAGGGGTATTCAAAGCATATTAATTCAGTAATACTGGAAAAATTAGCTGCTAAAATATATAGAAATATCATACAAAATTAGATTTCTGACACTGAATAATTTTTGCGATATTTCAATAGTAAATGAATGTGTTCTCTAGCACTTTTATTGATTTTGTATTTCACAGATGCCTTGATAAACAGCCAATGTTAATATTTCTTATGAGTGATGTTGCTTCACCTTCCAGGGCCACAGGGGCACAAAGTGTAGGATAAATTAAATATGCATTTTGAGAAGCTGCTTGGAGGAACAAAAATTATAATATAGTCAGGATTTATAGTGTACAATCTTATAGTTAGGATTTTAATAATTTATTTGCAGATGATGAAGTTTACTATTGGTCAATGAAAGAGTTCAGACACAGACTGAAATTTTAGTGAAAAAAGTGAATTTTAAATTCTATTGCTGCCTCTGCCAGTTAAGCTATAGTTATGCTTTTTTTTGATATATTCATAGACACAGAAAATACTATCTTTACAAATTCATCTGGTTTCTGCTCAGAATGGGAGAGATTTACTTTCAAAAACTACACTCCTTTTATAAGTATTGGCTCTCTTGGCGAAATGTACTTTATGTGCACTTTTTACGATACTCTAGTTTCTTTTCCCCATTCACCTGATCTTTGTTTGTCTTGCACCTTCTAGCATTCTGTTAATCACTGGAAGCCACTGTGGAATCAGATGTGTGGCAGTGCCAAGAATTTCAGGAAGCTTTTTATAGTAGTTTGCAATTGAAGGCATGCATCATAAAATGAATGAGAAGGAAGAGAAGATGCTGTCCAATAGAAGTTAAAGGCTTGCTCTCTCCAGCTCTCTATCAGCACATATTTTTCCAATTTGTTGAACCTTCATTGAACAGCAATCCATAAAATGGAGCCATGCTTGAACTTCATTGCCTCTCCCGTAGTTTAAAATGAACCATGAAGGGGAAAATCATGCTTTTTACTATTCCTACTCTGCTCAGTATTGGTTCAGAGAGAGTAGAAGAACAATTCTATCTAGCATAGGAGTTTCAGGTTCATTCAGTGTTTGCATGGGGCTTTGGTTTCTCAACACCAAAGCTGTTTTCATGCCTGTACTGCTTTACCTCATCTTTCTAGTTCCACAGGGCATGTTGGATATGTTTTTAGGGTTTTTTTGTTATTTCAAATACACACAAAAACAGAGATCTGATGATTTCATCTTGGCATTGTGTAACCAGATTCTCCTTCAGTAAGTAAGAGCTACAGATAAAAAAATGCAGCTGAACAGCTGGCTAGGCTATTTTTCACTCTTCAAACACAAAACTTAGATAAAAGTGAACAGTGTTGGTTTGAATTTAGTCCTGTGAGAAGGAATTTTACTCTTGCTGATGAATTTTATGCAGGAATTGCTCTGTTAGTCTGTAATAAACCTCTGAGAGTTATATCGTAATTGTTCAGCATAGGGTGGTTCTTCAGTTTGCATCAGACAGGCAATGAACGGAACCTTAAGCCTATGTTACTTGCATTTAAACTCAGACACTTGGAATTTACTGTTAATGCAAAAACACAATGGTAAGAACTACCTATTTGCTTGTCTCTCATGTAGTTGGGACTCAGTGAAGAAATAAATGGTACAACTCCAGCTTCATTTGAAATATGTATCCTGGCACTATAAATTTGATTTCAGCATAAAAATGCACTTAGAAACCATAAAAAAAACCCCAAACCCCTATGTACTTCTCCTTCCTGAATGCTGTAATTTGTAAGTAGGCTGACTTCATTTATCACCTTTGACTTAGATCCAATCCTGATTTCTAAATTATATATCCTAATAACTGAAGCTGGGATGGATTGCACCTTCAAGTTTTTATCCATTCCTGTGGTCTAGAAAAAAATCTCTTTGTTCCAATCATGACTGTTTTTTTCACATCCATTTTTAATCCATATGCCAAGCATTCTCCATAGGGTTCAAATTTCAGTGAAAAAGGAACACTTCCGAAAGTTGTTCTGTTTGGTTTACAGTAGACAATGTTTGGGAAAGACAGAGATATTCCATATCCCAAAACTAAAATATACCAGATGTGCAGCTTTTTTTCTGGTTAAAAACAGATCAGAAAAAAACCATATATAATATTCTTTGTTTCCTAGAAGTAATTCAATATTGCTTTCAACAGAGAATATGATACTCCAATTTTATGTAGTAAAAATGGAAAAGCTATATATCTATGATAAAGAAGGAAATGAAAACAAATTACCTGTATTTAAAATCCAATAAAATTCAACAAATACCTCCATGTCTGATATTAGTTGAATATATACTTCCAAGTCATGTAAGAATTAATTACTGCTCAAGTAATGTCATTACCAGCGCCTGCATTTAACAGATTGCTCAGTTGACATGGGAGTCTGGTAATTTTTATTATTTTAAAATGAATGGAACTAACAGGTTTTTACTGGTCATTCAAGGAAGTACTATTGGGTTCCAGTCTGCCTCTCATGTGCTCTGAGTTTGAAGGATAAAAAGCAAAGGGATAGTTTTTCTCATTAAAACACAACAGTGAAACAAGATACTCTCGTCTTCTTCCTTTACACCACAAGAAGCAGAACACAATATTTCCTCTAAATGCTTTCGTTTGTTAGGGACTTCCTGAAAGTTTGATTGTTTTAAGAGACAGGAGAAAGGAGGAGGAGTTGAACTTGTTGGAAGATGTTTAATGATCTTACAGCTGTTATCTTCAAAGTGTCTGTAAGTCATGTTTTCCAAGGCTGGCAAGATGAGTCTTTTAAGATTCACTCACCTTCTGATATTAGACATCATGGTAATGATTAAAGTATGGGACCCTCACAGACTAAAAAGACATACTTTCCTAAATTGCTTTTCTTTGTTCATATCTTCTTTTTTTTAGTGAGCTCAGGCTGTCTGATTTATTCTCTATATTCTCACAATCTTGATGTCTTTCATAAAAGACACGTGTTTAAGCCTTTATACTACTATCTTTAGATTTCCAACTCCGACTAGGATTTTGGAAACTGTGAATGTTTGGAGTTGGAGTGCTGGGTCAGCTGGATGCAACTTTAAAAGCTCAGCCATGAAATTCACATCCTGTTACAAATTCTGAACACAGTATTTAGAGCTGTTCATATTTGGGGTTTTATTTTAGTCTTCTATTTGGTTATAGTACAATGGCAGAAACAAGTAAGATTAGAAAACCAAAACAAATCAGCTGGATTTTCCCAAGTCTGGGTCCCCACTGAATAAAAGCTAAAACCCATCCCACCAGGTTTGTGTTCTTGCTGAGTGTCTATGACAAAAACCAATTAATTTACTGTGGAACAGACCCCTTATTGGATAAACCTATGCTGCAAATGTCAGTTCTGTACATTTGTCTGGCACTGTGTACTAAATCTACACAAAGTTCTGTTCTATAAGCATCTTCAGAAATACTATCTGCAGGAACATAAGTAATATTGAGTAGATGAAAAAAATCAGATAGATGTGTACTTTCCAGAAATATATGTGCCTAGTGGATTTCTGGGTTTATCAACCAACAAACTGAGGGAAAATCTAACTGTGGTATTGTCTAGGCTTTCACAGTCTTACATATATCTATAAAGACAAAGGAGGTAATGAATGGAAGAATCATGACAGAGGAAAGTGCTATGCTTAGAGAAGAAAACACCAATGAAGTTTGTTCTATGTTTTTAAACTCTTTATCTCAAAAACCTACAGCTTCTCATTTTAATTGTAATGAAGAGAAAGTACTAAGAATTCTGATTTCTGCTCTCCAAAAGTTAATCCTGAAAGAAAAATCTCAAAAGATCATGTCTGCATCACGCATGACTCAGAATATCTGTATTTGTTCCCATATTTAACTCTCTTTGATGCCTTTGTTTAAATAAGCCTTAGCTTGTGTTCCTAAAGGGAGAGTCTTCGATGTAAGGCCCAGAAATGCTTACTCTCGCTGGCAAGAGGGAAGTAACTGAGCAGTCTCCTATAAAGAATGGGTTTTGTCTGTAGCTGTCAAGTTAGAGTCTGGATTGAAATAATGATATTTCAGAAATCAAGTAGTGATATCAGTGTGAAGTCACTAATAAGTTGTATAATTAAATTATTTTAAATGGAAGGTCTTCTGATAACCAGGTTACTATTGATGGTTTTCTCAGGGCCAGCAGATTTGGGAATTCTAGGGAACAGATTTGTGGAGTTTTTAGTGTTTTTTCTTCTCTGTGCCATGTCACTACAGTTTTTATTTTGAGCCATTGTAACACAATGAAAATTGCTTGCCAGAAATATAGCATGTTTCGGTAAGAGATGCAGCAGGTCTTGTGTACATCAGGTTATTTCTTTAGAATATGACATGCCAATTGCACCATGCTGTTACAATTTAGTGATGCCATGTCTCACTGTATGAGCACCATCATGAAATGCTGCGGCAGATAAAAGGCATTACATGATCAAATGTTTATGATCATCCATAAGGAGATAAAAGGTTTGCATTACCCAGGTGACAATCAGATTTTCCCTGTCTTGGCCCTAAATGAAATACCAACTTCTAATATGTCCATGAAAGATTGTCTTTCTGGTGTTTCCCCCCCTCCTCCATTCCTTTGTAAAGCAATTTCAAAGTAAACAATGGCTACCACCAAATAAGAGTTTACTAAGAATAAAAATTGAATTTAGTCTGCCTGTTGACAAGCTGATTGATTTGTGAGCTCTTATGACTGAATCCTCTCCTAAATGTGCTCTCATTTATCATGTGTAAGATTGTTTCAGAATCAATACCAGCTTAACACAGAAGGATTTCTGCCATGGACATTTTGAAAAAACTTGCCTTCTCGATATTGCTGCTAATTTTTTTCAGGCAGAATTATCGGAACAGTTTAATTGCACTTCGCAAGTTAACACATGCTTATACTAGGTCCTACTTTGAAAGGATTATTTTCAAAGTAACTTCTATATATCATCTTTTTAAGAGAACAAAAATAGATTAAAATTGGATTTTCCTTCCTCTTCTAATGGGGAAATCAGATCGAACTTTCTCTTGTTGTTAAATGTGCCCTTTGAAAACCCATTTTCCAAAAATTGGATTTTTTAAATTAGCTTTTTAACATAATTATTAGCATTCTGTTGGAATAAGTACCAGGTAGCGGTGTGAGAGAAAGCTTGCTTTGGTATATGCACCATTTCTTCCCCAGCAATGGCAAGAGTTTAAAGTTACTTTTCTTGATTAAACACCCATAAATTAAATTTTAAACTATAAAGATTTAAAATCAAATATGGCACAAAGAATTGAGAAAGAGAGGAACATGCTAAAAGGTTCAAAGCTCTTCAAGGAGTTCATGTGTTAGCCCTTATGTACAACCCTGCCTGTTCAGAGAGATGAAGCATGGCAGGGCTTGGCTCAGCTCCTTCCTTCCCATCATGGGTTGGGAGCATTGGCAGCAGTGGAGGCATGGCTGGTGCAAGCAGGGAAGAGCAGAAGTGAATCGTGCTGGATATCAGCCTGCCTGCCTGCCAGGAGGGAAGACTGGAGCAAAGGAATACTTGGTGTCAAGCGTCTTCCATTTTCCTTTAGCAATTAGTAGAGTTTTTTTCATACAATTTTGCCCCTTCAAACAGAACCTGTATAATAGGTTGTCAGGTTGTGGAAAAATCACTTTGAGAAAGCACTGAAAGGTTTCTCTACACTCCAATTTAACTCTAAAGTCTGAAAGAGAAATTTCTGCTGCATCCATTAGAACTTGGTGTTCTGAAGGGCTTTACCTCCATTCACTCCCACTGGTAGTCTCAGATGAGTCCATTCCCCCTGTGTTGAACCCAGTGTTTAAGCTGCCTGGGATGAGTCAAGAGCCTTTTTAGCAAGCATAACTTTATTCTATCTAAAAACAAGTATATACACATAATTTTACTACATTTAGCTAATCCTATACTTTATTGTAGTGTATTTAGTATATAATTAGTCTTTATTTACAGTTAGGTATATTTGAATTTCATTTATTTCATCAAGGAAATAATGAAAATTGTCTTTTAGTTTTTCAGGAAGTGGCTTAGTCTCTATTTAAAATAATTGATTATTCATATATGTGTTACATTAATTACACTCTGTAAATTACTTTATACTCTGCTACTGTGTTATCTGGCTCACAGAGAAAGTAAATCAGAAATTTTATTTGGAATTGTGTGATTACTCAAAAACCCTTTCAGGTTGGACCTTGATTTTTAGATTTCTACTGAGGTGATGGCAAACAGTAAATTGGGACTGCCCTGTGTGTATGCTCTGACTTAATTTAAATCAAAAGAAGTTTTTCTGTAAATTTAATTGCAGCAAGACACTATCATATGACTGATTTAAATTTGTGTTTGTCTACAAGTTAAATTTATGGTATAAATTCACTATTCTGATGGAAAATAACCCTCCTCCCCCCTGGAATCGTTAAAGGTATTGGAAGACTTAATACTAGACAAAAGGATAATAAATGGTAAAGAATAGAAAGGCAATATTATTACTATTATTATTACTATTACTGTTATATCGTACAGTACCAATTCGAATTAGATCTGGCGTTCAGCGGTGTTTTAATGCAGACAAAAGCTAAACATGTTCTAGAGCCAAATGATACAATTTTTAAAGTTTCCACTTTATGCTGAATGTGTACATGTTCAGCCATCCTTCTCAAAAGAAATTATTAGTATTTTTTTATTAAATATTTGTAACAACCTATTTTGTTCCATAAAGTGCTATTAGGGCTTACCTCAGGGTGGGAGATGATGATAATGTATACATACAGACAGATAAATGATTCAATTCTTACTTACAAGAACAGCTGACAATGATTGCTTATGCTCATTTCCTTTGTGCGCACTATGTAGACCAGGAAAGTCCAGGTTTCATGGCCTTTCAGGTTCTCCAAAGTAAATCAGTCACTCACATAATAATTACTAATTATTTCATGTTGACAGACTGTTATACCCGTTTATGACAGTTGAAAGACCATACAAAGTGGAAAGAAATGCAGCAACTGATAAACTACATAGCAGTTGCAGTGATAGCATAAATAATTATCAGTTGTTTGTAAACAACTAGTCAGATAAATTGAGATATTTGTTGTTGAGGCTCAGCTCACTGCAAACCAAAGATTCAACTTTGTAGATTATGAAGCTGAAGGTACTCAACAGAGGTTTTGGTTTATAGTACAATGTATTTATCCAGGTCATATTTGGGTCTCTACCTTGTATATTAAGAACATATGTGGTTAAACTGTTATTATGCAAAATATACGCCAGTTGGTTGTGAATTTCTTGAATTGTGCTGACTCCAATGTTTAATTTCGCCTTCAGCCCTCCCTGAGCTGTGGTGTTCAGAATATTTCTGATTTTAATCTGAGCTCTTTATCCTGCTGTGCTTTCAAACTGGACTCCTAATCACCTAGCTGAGTTGAACTTTTCATCTGAGGAAGGCAGTGAGGTATCCTAGCCAAAGATCAAATGCTCTCAACTGCTGTGCAGCATGGAAGCAAGCCAAAGTGATCACCAAGTGCACTGCGAAGAAGGAAAGCTCTGATGTTCTTAATATCTTTCTCTATTTGGAAGCTCCTCTGTAGCTGCTGACCTGGGACTATCTGCTGTAAACTCTCTGAGCAAAGCTAGGGTGCATAGGAATGGCTGCTGTCTGTGGCAGGTGCTCCCCAGCAGCAGTGAGAGAACGGGCCGTCGAGTGCAGGGCCCCTGCCCTGTGTGCTGGGAGGTCGATGAGATCTGATTGCTGTCTCAGCCTTCTCAGAGAACGCCCACCACAGACGTTTTCTTTTCCACTACGTTTTCTTCCTACAGGGTTAGTGGGTAGAATAGAGGGACAATGAAAGTATTTGGTCACTGCTGTAGAGTTAGGAATATTAGCTTCTGTGCTTAATTCCTTATCTGGTTGCCTGGGAAAGTATTTTTTTTTTTCTTGGAGGATCTACTGACATTACTGATGCCATGGGAAGAGCTGGAAATGACAAATAGATATGTTCTTTGTCTTGGTTTGATAAGCCTCATTTTCTATTCCTTTTCTTTTACTGACTCTTAAAATATGGTGTCATGTTTTACGGTCCCTGTGCCAAAGTAGGAGTGCTGAGCTCTTGTGACATCTGCATAGCAATACTTGGAAGCAGAGTGCTCTTATCCATACTGCAAAAGTATACTTTGTGTTTCTGTGCGATTCTGCTGTTTGCCCTAACTCCTGATGCTTTTGTGCTTAAAAGGGATCTACAAAGAATAAATGGATTGTAGTAGGAATCAAATGAACCCTGTGTATCAGTACTTCAGTATTATTTTAATTGAGAAAACAAAAAAGTCTTACTTTTAAAAAAATACTACCATAATATATCACTATAATCAGGAAGTTTATTCATTTATAAACATATCTTATCTTTACCATCTCAGTCATATGCAACTGAGTTATTGTTTATATTATGTAGATTACTCATTTCCCTTTCAAGGATGTGCAAATCATATGTCATATACAGTATCTGACCTTTCTTATTTCAGTGTCTACAGGCCACTATTTGATTATTCTAAGCAATGCTTACAGTAATGATAACAATGTCAAGAAAAACAGTGCAGACAAAAGAAGTCCCTTAAGGATGGCTCATATTAAATTCATTTAGTATTAAAAAATTAGAATAAAAGCAATACTGAGAAAATTTTAAAATAATAGTAGACCGCTTGGAAATGAGGAACAGCATGGGAAAATACAATGTGGAGCAAACTGTCTAACAAATCAAAGTTTTTTCCATATTAATTTCAAAACATGAAAGGACTGCCTTTGTGAAAATATAGATTCAAATGGGGAGGCTGTAACCCAGACACAGGCCCTATTCCTGCAATGCAAATCTGCCATGGTTTCAGATTGCAGATCAGACAATGTCCCTTCATGATTTTCCCTCCTGAAACAAACTTCCAAAGTACTTATCGTTTCATTTCTGTGGTTGTCTCTGGTAACACCTTTGAAGGGAAAGGGCTAAGGTAAACGAGTATTCCTGGCAATGAGCTAAGTTTTGCCTTTTTATCATGTCTTCTCTAACCACAGTCATTTTCAATGTCATGAAACTATCAAAAATATCACCTCAGAGGTGCTTTGCTTTACCCCAAATGTAATGCATCAACTTTTCAAGTTTCAAATGTTGTCAAAACAATGGTGCTGTACAGACACATAACAGAGAACCTGCAAAGTCAGTTTTCTGTTAGATTTGGTGATGGGTGTCTGCGACAATATTCAGATTGTGTAGGACCAAAAGAACTGGAGCCCTGCTGGGGTCTGCACTAAGTGCCAGAAGAAGTTACTAGCTGCAGTGTAATGCTAAGCCATGAAGGTAGCCAGTTCAGGCTCAGAGCTGTAGGCAGGACATCATGGAGTCCGGGAAAGTTGGGGGATTGGCTCCAGGTCATACAAAGCAGCTGCTTTGCCTTCAAGGACAGCCTATCTGTGCTGGTGACATGGCTGTGTTAGCTTGGGGTAGTGTTGTGTGAATTTGGTGTGCTGACCTCAGAGGCCACTCAGGGAGCTGCTGTGAGTGCCTGAGCCCCCAGGGCACACCTGGAGAGTGACATGGTCTCTGTACCTGCATAGACTGTGCCATTGTCCACAACCCTGCAGGGGGTTCCTGCTTCACCCTTTTCTTTACAAGCAATATTTTCCACTACAGTGTGCTTATTTTAAATTTTTTAATTTTTTTTTTTAAAGATCTTGATTTCCATTTCTGTGACTCATTATGCTTTGGTGGAAAATCTGTATCCTTTTTTGTATCAAATCTGTTTATGACACGTGTTAGGACAGCATATAAACTCCTGCTGAATCCCACCTGCAATTTTAATCTTGGAACTCAAACATTTTACTGGCGATGGATATTGTTGCAATAATTTTGGTGTGTGTGGTTTCCCAATTTGCTAACTTTACTATTATTATTAATATTTAGGGTTTACATCTCTCAAATGGGAATAATGATGTTAGTTATCTCATGTTTATGTCTTTCAGTCACGAAAGCATTCCTATTTAGGTTGTAACAGGCCACACACATGTAATCACAATAAATAGCATCTAATATGTTTACAGTAGCGGAAGAATGAGGTTAACTTCTGTTTTCATATTGATGGACTCAGCTGGACTTAGAAAACTATTGTTTACAATTAACTACATTTTTTGTTGTTGTACTTTACCCTCAAATTAAATCTTTATTTCATCAACTAACCCTAGGGATTCCCTGTTATAATCATTGTAATAAACAGCATTAGTTGATAGCCTATAGCTGATGTTCATTTGTAATTAGGCTTATGTTTAAAGAAGAATAATTTTCTAAATTTTATAACAATAATTTTCCTTTAGATTTATTTATGAAAAGCAGGATTAAAAGCTGACTATGCTTTGTCTTGTCTCCACATGTCTTTAAGGCCAGGTCATTCTATTGGAACAGCATTTTTCAGTCTTTTTTTAAGCATAACTTTAGAAGGGAAATTGCTAACAGTCAGTATGGACTGAGCACCTAACTACCAAATACTCATTCAAAAATCGGCTGTACTACTTTGTCAGATGTTTGCTAAAGACACAGCTAAGATACTGACTACCTACGTAAGACCAGAGCATATGGCAAGTATCAGTGACACCCTACTAAACATTAAAAGGTAGGAGCAAGATGCAGTGGACCAGCACACAGATAACAGCCTCCGAATCAGGTTTCACTTGATGAAAAAAATGGTCAATGGCAGCAGTCCTGCAGGAATTAAATATAAATCTTTAGCAGCAGTTCTCAGAATGCAGGTGAACCCCAAAGCTTTTTGTGTGCAGTGAGAAAAGGAGCATCTAGTAGAATCTGTTTTGCAGACAAAGCTTTACCCATTGAGTTTCCCTTCTATGGGTAATTTTTAAAAATGTGTAAATGCCTGCCTATGTAATAATAATTTAAGTCTCATGGCGAGATTTGTACAGTTCTGATCCCTGATGAAAGTAATCTTGTAATAAGCTTTAACCTGTAAAGCAAGACATAAATAAAATCAATGAAGTCATCTAAAAGAAAATAAACAGAAAGGATTCTTTATAAATGTTCTTGGTTAGTCTAGAGGAACATCAAGCTCAAAGTGGTCCAAAACTTTGGGTATGTTTTATACATATTGCCAGGTTAAGCATTGTTTTGATAAAACAGAATGTTGCATATCTGCGTACATCTCAGATTAAAATATTTGTATTTAGGAAAAGAATAAAAGAAGCTATGTGTGGCTTAGAGCATGTATCCGTGTGAAACTCAAGACAGCTCTGAGGAAGTTGCTCTGGTAGGACAAGTTGTCCACCTTGCACTATTAACATAGTGCTTTATTCTGATCCAACTTTGCCATATAGATTTACTCTTTAGAAAAGATTATTTTCCCCTAAACCTGACAGCTAATACTCTCAAAGATCTTACTTATGTAACTGGTTTCCTCCATTTAACTCTAGGAGGAAGTGTCAATCCACCCCTTCTGAGTCTCTGGTTAGCCCTCCTTGTTGCCAGCTAGTACTCAGTCTGGACAAGATAAGCTCGATAATAAATGAGTTTTACTTAATAAAGAAGAGAAAAACATTAATGAAAAGGTGGAAACGTACAAGAAGGACATTTATTAATCTGAGGTTTTTTTGCTGTTACCTGATGTGTAGGATGCAAATGGGTCATCCTTATTTGCATGGCTACTCATATTCATTTTATTCAAATTTTGTTATGAATGTTTACATAAAACACATCAAATAGATCGAAGTCTGATAAAATAAGGTGCAAAACATATTGTCTTAGATAATAAAGGTACTGACAGAAGAAATTAATGTGCTGCACTGGACCCACAGTAGGGTCATTACCCCTGAGCTAAGGATGCAGAATACATTTCACTTGAGAGACCTGAGAAGTTCAAGTCATTCTGATACTGACCTAGTATAGATGTCATCTTACATAAGTGACATGACTGGAGTCAGGTGGTAGTGCAGAGGTATGCTTACTGTATGAATTGAGTAGAGCTTTGTGGACAATAAACTTATAAAAGTTAAGTGGAAGGCTTTAGTTCCTGTAGTTGCTATTTAAGATAATATCTTCAAATACTGAGATACAGGTCCTCAAAGATCTTTCTGCAATTAAGTGGAAATCAAGAAGAAAAAAAGAAGTGACATACTGAAATGACCTTCAGAATTGTTTGAGATATATGTGTAAGTGCTGTTGTCTTGGATCCATTTTTGGATGTTGTGCTAAAGCTGTTTTTCAGACTTATGGTCCTGAATTTCTCTGAGAAAATGATTACACTTATCCAAGACATGGAAACCCAGAGAGAATTAATTCAGTGAAGATATACAAAGTGAAAAACATTTTTTCTGCCCAATGAGAAATTGTCCTTTCATAGGAAGTTCAGTTTTTGAATCCCAGTTATGCACACAAGCATCCCAATATTTCGAATTATGAGCCACTAATCCAGATGAAAAAATATATGTTTTACAACTGTGGTTATGAGCAGAGTAGGAAACGTTTTTTGTGCTGGATAGTTTCCGTTCTGGGACTAGTTGCTGTGAAGTCAGTGAGGGATAGATCATGACTTACCCTGGTATGCAACCATTGACTTCCAGTTCCTGGGAGCTACACATGTGAGCAACTGCTCACTGGTATACTGAAGGGGCTCATAATCTCACCTTTAGTGATAAAGCGCTTTGAAATCTGGACTTGAAAATTCAGGAAACTTTTAAGTGAGAATGAAATAACCACTTTATGCCAGATATCCACAGAAGGCCTTGGAGATCTTATAAACATGTGAGAAAATGTGCATCTCAATATGGTAGGTTTAAATAACAATAATTTCATTTGTATTCAGGTAACATTTTTATAGCATCAATTTTATGATAAACACAACAGCTGCAGCAAGATTGTTTTTCTTGCTGTAAGGCATAGTAGAGAGTGTGCCAATTTTCTGTCTCAAGAAAGGTGTCTTCACATCTTGATTTAGCCCTGAATATTTCAGCAGAATCTTTAATAACAGACTTGCATGTTATAAGATCCTATAACATGTTATAGTTTAAAAGGCAGGAAGAAATTGGATGTCATAATAGGACTGTGATTTACAAAGAGTAGTTTTAAGGATATGCTGTTCATCATGACAGACTTTTGCTTGACCTAGGTCAGAATCTATGACACTGAAACAAACTATATTCTCTTACTGAACCTCATAAAAAGATTGCAGAAAAGTACATGTTTGTCTACTGTCATAGGTTCATTCTCTGCCAAATATATTCTTTCTCCAAGTGGTTTCTTTCTTGAATTGGAAGGAAAGAATTAACAGAGGGGAGCAGGTCTCCCATATCTGCAATTTCAAAAGCTATTTTGCCATGGCATGTAGGAGGTACAGGAACATCAGCCTGTATGACGAACAGGCTGCATTCTAATGCCATTCTCAGCCATCTAAATTCTTGTGAGCTGCATGAATTTTAAAAGCTTAAATCCTGGTTTGGTTTAGTTTAGTCACAGAATGCTCTGAGTAAGAGCACACAGTCTCAGGCTGCGACAGGGGAGCTTTAGGCTGGATATTAGGAAATATTTTTCCACAGAGATAGTGATCTCCTATTGGAACAGACTGTCCAGGAAGGTGGCAGAGTCACCATCCCTGGATATGTTTAAGGAAAGGTTGGATGGAGTACTGAGTGACGTGGTTTAGATGATGGGATGGTGTTGAGTAGATTGATATGTTAGGCAATAGGTTGGACTTAATGATTTCTAGGGTATTTTTCAACCTTGTTAATTCTGTGTAATTCTATGTAACTCTGTTTAAGTAAAGCAGTTGAGAGGCTGTGTGGGACTTAGTGGTTGGCTGGTGTTAAACCATGACAGCAACTTAAAGAAATTATTCAGTGCCTTTACCTTTTGAATAAGCCATTTGGGAAAGATGAAGTAAAATATGAGCGAGATGCCTTTTCTTGACAAACACTCTACACATAGGAAGAATATCCATTGGCTTGCAGCTTTGCGTCTGAGTTGAATGTCCAACACTAATCATCATAGCCTGGTATTTTCCTAAAACAAAATGGCTGCACAGTCATTAAAGTAATGGAAAATCTTTACAAGAACTTTCACAGAAGGATATGCTACATGTTAATCAAACTTATGGCAGCTGCTAGATGGAATTGTCAGTTTCTTTTATGATGAAAATCCACATGGGGCCAATTCACAATGCTGGCCAAGTTACAGGTGTCATATGTATAAAACATGTAGTTGGTTTAAGATTTAATTAGAACTTTCTTCTCTGATCATAACACTTAAAAGGAAAAATACACTTAGGATTTAATTTTCTTTGAGAGTGGTTATTAATTTGATGTGATTGATGTTAAATGTGAATTAAATCATAAATGTGATTATGCTTGTGGTTGGATGTTGTCTCAGCAGATTGTTTCTGCTTGTCACTTTTGAATGACTAGTGATGTGATATGGCATGTTGATTTTTATTATTACTTAAAGATTTCACTTTATCATCATTTGTCAGAAAACTGATTTTCCTTTTAGTCCCATTAATATTAAATCTGTCATAGATTGGGATAGAATTGTTATCTTCTGCACCTATAAGCCCTAGGCTAAATTTTAATCTCAGGAAAAAGACAGCATAATAATACAAAGGGGAAACCCAACCAACTCACAAAAAGTAAAGCTGGAATGTGAATTCCAACGGATGAGAGTAATTCCCCCCCCCCCCCCCCCCCCCCCCCAGTAATTATGGTGTATCTTTCAATTTACTTTGCTAAAACAGATTTCAAGAGTGCTTACACCTGAACTGGAAACTCACTTTTCACTGATAGAATAAGTAGAATAAACGACTAAGATAAGAAATTCAAAGATGGAATAAGAATACTATTTCTCTTAAAGATAGTAATTTGCAAGTTTAGAGAGGCAGGCGCTTTGATTTTCCTAATAGTAAACAGTCTTTTGGCAAAGATAACAGGGAATGACACCCCATTTCTGTAGTCACCCACTTTGCATTTTGGTTCACAGTGTATCTGGAGGAATTGTGGGATTTCTGTAACCTTATAGAATGGAGCACCCAACACATGTCACCAACACATATATTGTCCTCTTTCATCCAGAGAATTGGCAAAGGCTTGTTGGTGTAACATGCCCTTTTACAATCAGAGTCAAATCTGAAGCTTACTCGGTCAATTAAATGGACTTCTGTGGTTGCACATCGAGCCTTACATTTGTTGCTCATTTGCAGTAACTAGTATTCTTCTCTGGTATTTATTTGATGCCCATTACTATGATATCTGAGAACAAAGATCATTGAGAGAAGATATTATTTCTACCAGAAAACCAAATTTTGTGTTGTTGTAGAAGCAGAAGAATCCTATTAATCCACAGAGCACATCAGAATACATTGCACACAATGCAAGCCATGTGCATTCTGCACACATGTCACAGCTCAAGAGCTGAGATAGCTGTGCCATAACACTTATCCTGAAAGAATAAAAAGTGAAAAAAATTTTAAGTGGTTTTTTTTCAGAATTTTTGAAAAAAAAAAGAAAAAAGGCAAACAATAACCAAACAGTTATTTAAAGATGTAGTTTTGCTTTGTGGCTTACATTTGAGTATAGAAATAAGCATAATCTTGAAAAAGGGGGGGGTTATGCATGATCCCTGCATTTTTATTAGTCTCAAACCTAATATCTGATCTGTTAGGACTGTCTTTATTATGGAGAAATTTATAGGATTTAGTCATCTCCTTGCATGATTGATCTGCCATCTACTATCAATCTCAGAGCCATACAGTGCAAGATGTTCCATTAATTGCAAGTGGCACACAACAGGACAGATGGTCCTGGATGCTCTAGTTTCTGGGTTTTTAAGAACCAGGGTATAGTAGGATGTCATTAAACAAAAAAGGAGTTGATTTTTGTTCTGAGAGTGCCAATAATTTTACAGATCTTTTAAAATACACTTTGTGAACTTGAGAAATCAGTCAAAGCGAAAGCTTTCTTGAAAATTCTTCAGTTAAAAAAAGTGCCTTGTTTTGGCAACAAAATTTCACTTTAAAAGTTCATTTTCAGTGTTAATATTTAGTAACAAAAATTTAGAAGTGAGAAATTTCAGCAACAATGGCAAGCAAGAACATTAATTGTCTAACCAACTGAATATAACAGATCATGCAAGGATATTTTCTGCAAAAGAACCCATTTTCAAAGTCTTTCAATATGGTACAGTGAGACTCTGAAATTCAGCATCATGACAAACTGCAGTTCAGTTCTGCTTAGATCTGTGATTTCTAATACACCGAAGTAGCTTTTGCTTGCAAATATGAGCTGTGTTAGGGTACCAAAGAGAGTCTGCACTCCTGGTACAGAAAAGAGGAAAAAATTCAGTTGAAATAAGTGGAATTACAAAGGAGAAAAACAAGTCAGAGATCAGAATCAAGGCTTTATTGAAAAAGCTTATGATGTTGAATATTAAATTAATCTAATTTGCACTGTCTGATGGTGGCCATTAGTGCCTGAAGTAGAGGCAATGAAATGCTAATGTGATTAGTTAGAAACACTAAAAACATCCAGTACATTTTTCCTTTGATTGTCTGTGTGTTTAAGAATATTTCATTACTTCTGCTTCCTTTGAAATAAGGGCAAGATATAAATCATAGGCACAGATATAACTAGCGGTTGTGACGTTTTGTTACAGAGTTTAATTACATGAATCATAAAATATTGCTACAATTTTCCAAACTGTTAAACCTTAATTAATATGAACCCACAGGGACCACCTTGGTTGTTCATAATACTCTGGAAACTCTCCTACAGTAGTAGTTCATATGGTTGAAGATTGCTTTATAATTTACAGCGAGTGATCAATTATTAGAAATGAAGCCAGACAAATTAATTTAATATAAATGGGGCTGAATGGAGTTTGACTAATTCTTTTTAATTACCTATATGTTATTTTTTCAGTAGTCTAACAAAGGGGACCATTATTCTTGCCCATGTACAAATTCATTAATTTCATTACCGTGCAGTATTAATATAATTTTATCACACGTTCCAGAAGTGGAGCACATTGACAAACCATAATGAATCATGGCATTAGAGTACTATCACTACATTAATTTCAGGACATGCCTTGCTCATCTGCAATTTACGTTGAGACTTAGTATAAGATGAGCTGAATAAGTACATAATTATGACATCTGCTTCTTTTCAGGTACCTCTTTGTAAATCAGTGACAAAGGAATAACAGGTTTAAATATGTGTTAACACTCTGATAGCATGTATAATTGCAATATGGCAATGCATAATGAAGATTAAATTAGACTGCTGAGTACCTGACATATGCAAGTGCATAATTGAACTGCAATAATTGTAGAATGAAAAAGACTATAACATACTAATATTTCAATTCAGTAATGTAAAACCAGAGTAAAGGTGAAATATTATTGAAATACTGATGCAAATAAGTACATTGTTTGCATATAAGGAAAAGTTATTTATGTTCATAATTTTTGTCTTCAGTATACTTGACACGTTCTTTGTGTTAGGCACAGTTCTCACAGACTCTCCTCTTTTGATCCTTTTCGGATTTTGAGTATCTATGCCCTTCATCTCTACGACATCAGATAACATGCATCACCTACACATCTCATACTGCTGGTGCATGATTTTATGAGTTAGAGAAACTGACTTTTACACATCTACTGTGGTAGGAAACATTCATTCACTGAAGCTGTGCCCTTCAGTCAGTAGGTTGAGGGAGGATTATGTGCTTCGTCCTGTAGGAGAGAAAACCTGAAACATATGGGAGATCAAACTGTAAGCCAGAGGGTATGGCAAATTATTAACTACATTTTAACTGAAATCATTATCAAAGAACTGGTAAAATATTTATTTTAGATGTGTGTCATGCTATATTTCAACTTCAAATCACTCGTGGAGGACAATTTATTGTAAAGGTTAGTAAGAGAATGATAGAGTTTGGGTTAAATATTCTGGTTTGAACAAAATTTAAAAATATCTATGAATATGACTCAGGTGATGTCTGTAATGTTATATCACATTTTCATTATAGCCTAAATTATACTGTTATAATTTAAACAAAAATGTATTTGCTATATGAACACAAGAAACATTCATATAAATAATAGGATAATACATTAGTGAGTTCATTGCTATATTAAATCATTTTCATTGTCAGAATGACTGCTTACATCTCTTATAAAAACCTATTCATGCTTATGACAGCACATAATAACATTTTAAATATAATCTGTGATCTCTTGTGTACATATGTCCACATACCCTGTACATTTGAGACTATACTGTATTCTTGTAAGAAATGATGTGCCTAGGAATTCTGCAGCTTCTTAGACTTTCTTCTGACAGCAGTTTTTTTAGACTTTCTTCTGACATCAACTTTTGTGTAACTAAGTGGGAAAACAACAATTCCTCTGCATGTTTCACAGAGAAATACATTAACAATAATTTTCAAGCTACATAGATGGTTTACCATCTATGCCATTAGAGCCCAAACAAAAAATAAACCAACCCGTGACCTTCCTAAATAACCTGGTGACTTTTCCCAGCTCACGCTAGATTTGCCACTTCCAGAACTCTCTATAGCTCTTATTTTACAGCTGACTAAATGAATTCCCTAGTGATATTCCAATAAAGGCAAGTTAAGCAGCTAGGTTGTCCTGCGTCACAGAACAGGTTTCAGCTGGAGCGCAGAGTTGAGTTTCCTTGGAATTCCTCGTGCAGGAAGTTTACTGAGCTTCACATGGCCAACAGCCACAGAATCTCATTTGGGTTGGACTGGGCCCTAAGAAAGCACTCGGGCAAATATTTTCAGAAATTTCTCTTTGCAAGTCTTTCTAGTTTTTGATGTCTAATCTGTAACTATACGTGCACACTCTTATACACAAACCCATCCTTCATTTAACTAGAAAACACAACTTAGAGTGGCTTTTTCAAGTTGATTTTGAGTAGCCAGACATGTATAAGAAGGCAAATAGTATTTTAGTGTTGAGGTTGAAATTGCAGGATGTAATAGCTCTTTCTTGTAGTTCTACTGCCTATATTTGCTAATTTTCATAATTTCTGTCTTGTTAGCTTACTATTGATAGATATCCTGGGTTTTAACTGACAAACTGTTCACTAGATGATCAGTTAAAGCCTTAATAAAAGTATATACAATCAGACCAGAAAACTTCAGACTGAATCTAATGGAATGTTAGTGTTTTTTCGTGGTGGTCTTAGTCAAAAAAGAGAAATTTTTAGATCTTAACTATCATTATTTAGAACAGATGAGCTAGTTTAAAATTAGAGGAAATATTAGGACTTTTTACAGTTTAAAACAGCATTTCAACATTTCCTATTTAAATTGGTAAAAAGAGTAGTAGAAGGGAGAATGGATTTTACTTGTTATCTTATAAAAACATAAAACACCTGAGAAACAGAAGTTTCAAAGAATTATGAAATTATAAATTTATTATGTCAATGAAACACTGGTATTTTCACAAAGGTAATTTCATACCCATATAAATATAAGGTTTGTTTGAACTTAAGAGTCATAGGAAAACACAGAAGAATTCTAAGAGCTCTAATTTGAGATTCCATTATGGAGAGTAGGATATAATGCCAGTATCTTTTTCTGATGTGGCGGAATATAAATTAAAGAAAAGCAAAACAATGTAAGCACTTCTCCAACAATTTTTATGAGTTACGACTTCAAAGATTTTCCATATTAGACTGAAAATATTGCCTTTTTTACAAAAAAATCTATTTACTTACTGGATTTACAGGTATAACAATCAAAAAAAAATTCAAACTTTTCTTCTAATATCTGAAAATTGTTAATCTATAGGAATATTTTAGTTATGTAATGTTAATGTCACCTGAATTTGGGAAATTAATAAGATGACTTCTTTTTAATGTGAATTAATACTGAATAAATGTAGGATTATCTTGCTGAATTTAAGGGAATTTTAGGGTTTCTTCTCCACATAAATGAAGGCATATTCTCCATGGTATATTTGCTAGTGTATCGTTTTATTTTGTTCAAAAAATTGCTGAATACTAGGGAGGATCTACACATAATTTCCTTTCTTCAATTAGTTTAAGGCATCTTACTTTCTAGAAGTTTTCTTGATACTTAACTTACCTATTTCCCTTTTTGCATTAATCTTCTAACTCCTAGTTACATACCATGACCATCATTAGACAATTCTTTTGTCTTATTTGTGTGTTTATATCTTGAAATATTTATAGACTGCTACTATGCCTCATATCCCTTACCTTGTCATTATTTGGCCAGTCTGTTACCTCTTTTAAATCTTTCCTCATAAATCTCTTTCCCTTCACTAAACTCCTTTTGTTGCACTTCTTTAAATTCCCTTCTTTCTTCCAAGTCTCTCTCCCAGTGAGGTGGCCTATGCTGGACTGTGTTCCAGATGTGATTGTCTTCCAGCCATGTTGACACTGGCCAGTATCTCACTGCCCCATGCTGGGATAGTTCTGGACAGACAGTGTAAAATTAGGGTGTTTTTGTTGGCTTTTTTTGTTTTGGAGGTTTTTCTGAGGGGTTTTGTGTGGGTTTTGGTTTTTGTTTGTTTTTTGTGTTTTATTGGGTTTTTTTGTATCGACATACTTCATGTTGCAAACTGATCTCCAATGTCTTATAAGGAAACAGCATTAAGAATCTTTATGTTATTGTTTCTTAGGTTTCTCTCTTCAAAATGGATTATACATATTTATTTGCCTTGAATACACGAGAAAATGACACACTCCTTCCCGCACACACAGTGGTCCATCTCCATTGTCCAAAATGCCTTAGAATTCTCTCTCATGTCCCTCATATTTACTAATGGTTACATACATAAGTTTTAGGGCCATCAGGAAGGTACTGATTTTACTTCTACCAAGGACATCCTACCTTTTTTTCTGACTACATGAACACATGAGTTAATTTATGATCAAGCCTTTAGTGTGTAATTCTACAAGCTTTTAAGACAATGTAGCTTACAGTCCTGACCTCCTCCTATCATGTGCACTGCCTTTAAAGACAGTGATATGGTTTGGAAAGCTGAGACAGACAAAACAGGGTTTTTTTGTTTAATAAGTTGGGGTTTTTTTATTAATTTCAGTTGCTAGAAACAACTCACTGTGCAGTTCCAGGAATATGAGTACTGGGGTAAGGAAGAGGGAAAAGAAATTTGGCCAAGGCAGGGGCAAGTCAGACCTTTAGCATCATTACTTCAATTGGTCTAAAATAGAAGGGTCGCTGCTAACAGTCACTGATTACAACAGATATGCACTATCACATTCCATTGAAGGAATAAAACTCTTGGTAAATGGTTAATTCAGTCATATATTTTCCTTTATATTCAAGTGTTTGTGTTAAAATCTATTTTTATTCTTACCTTCGGTAATCGTATTGTGTATTTATTGGATAAAAGCTATTCAGTATCATACTGAGAATTTTTTTGTTCTTTATTGTTTATGTGCATTACTGCTTATGTATATAGTTTAACCAAGTAGCTTTTTTTCATTAGACAAACTTTAGAACAATTTGCGTATATATAACAGCTTTAGTAAATGAAATCTACGTAAATGGATGGATTTTCATGACTCAAAATTGTGTCCAAATTCTTAATTATTGCAGCTGTAACAGTATTGAAATATAGACTTTTCAAAACAGCTTTATTAATTTTAATGCAGTGTTTAGAAAACTCTGCTTTTTGTTGAGCCCTCAGCCAAAAAAGAGGCCAAGTTTTTCTTTTCATGAAGTCAAGTTTTGCCTTTTTTAGTTTGTAATTCAGCACACTAATATTCAAAGTATTTAAAGATGTCATGATGACTCTGAGTTGTTGTAGAAATAAATAAAGATGGAATCCATATGTTTTTCTTTTGATGGATTAAGGGCCATGTTTACAGCAACATAAGTTTACACTGTTTCTGCCCTCAAGTATTCTGCAGATCTTCATGGGTCAGCTCCTGCAGAGGCTCCTTCTTACTCAAGAGTACAATTACAATAACCACTTCCCTGGGTAGGGAAACAGTCTGTTCTGAATAGAACATACAGCATGATGCTGATGTATTTTTTTTTTTAATAACTCTTCTATATTTTAGGAAAATTTTAGTTTCCACCAGCACTACCCCAGTATTTAATGATTTATTATAGCTGCAGATTTACCTTCTTCAAATATCGCTAACAGATTTTTTTTTTTCATTTTATTTTGAATTGAGATTGTTCTTGAGTCACAGATAATACAGAGGCTTATTTTTTAAGGAATATGGAGTCTCATTTTGTAGCTGCTATCCTTCCTTTCCCTTTTTTTTAGTGTGTTAAAATCTTCGTTGCTGTGTTATCAACTCCTCAAAGGTCACAGTATGAAGCTGTAAGCAAATGACTCTCTGATTCAGAAAACATATTAGGAGTCACATTTCCACTAGATTCAGTTTGCTGCTTTTGGTTTTCTCTGGAATCAGCAACAAAATAATCTCGATAATATTTTTACTACGTTCATGATGTATTGTGATAAACGCTGAGTTCTTGCACATGTTTATATGATCAAGTTTAAAAATGTATATATTTATTCCTGTTAGTGTTGCAAAGTACAGTTTGAAGAGTCCTCTATCTTGAGTGATTCTTGATACTAGTGTTTATAGACTCCAGTCCATAACAGGCAAAAATATTTGTTATTGATACTTTCAACTATCAGCTTGTTATTGGCCAAATGTACCCCTAATGAGCCTTGCTTTACCTCGACAGTGATACCGAGTTAAGGGGATGAGACAATGCCTAGCACTTGATGCGGGGGTACGGGTCAGCTTGACAAACAAAGACTGGCCCACTTTCCTACCTTCTGGAATAAAAATCTGCCCTAGTTGAGGTTCTCTATCTTCTGTCACTGGAGAGCAGCACAGAGATGTTCTAATTCCGCAGTTTCCTCAACACCTAATATGGCAGAAAAGAGAGAAAGAGAACTCGTAACACCAAGTGCAGAACACAATTCCACTGAAGTCCTTCCAGGGAGGTCTTTGTGCAGGATGATTCCGGAGCTTCCTTTCAGTATCACAGTTTTGTGTATTGTGTCCATTTAATTTCAGAAACTGAAAGTATGGAAATAAGCAATGAGTTAATTCTGGATAGTATTTAAAGAATTTGTTAGCTTGCTTTTTATGCAAGATTTAAAATTGCTGTGAAAAGATTATGTAAGTGGATTATAACTGTGGAAGCAACTTTAGTAACAGAAGAGATGTTTGCTTTCCTGCAGTGGATTAGATTTTATTCGGAAGGTAAATGGGAAAAAAGGATTGGTATTTAAAAGTTACAAATATTCTCTTAAAAGAGAGGATTGAAATCAGATTGTCTTCTGTGGGATTGTTCTCTGTGTTTATGCATTTGGAGGTACTAAATATTTGGTGATCAGTCTATGGCTTTTCAATATACCTTTCGTGCTCCTGAGAGGCAAGCCAAAAACTGTGAGTCAGAGATACAGAAGCTGTTTCTTTGAGTGTTCTTAGCACTTTGTTCTTGACACATAATATGTTTTCTGTGTAGTTTTTGTTTTTTTTATCTTTTCAAATATTCTCCAGAAAGAAATAGCCTTTGAATAAAAGTTCATTTATTTATTTATTTATTTATTCTTCTTTTAACCAGTGCATGGACATTTGGACATGAGTTTAGTTTGAGGTCATTTCAAGTGATAATATTTTACTTAATAAATTTGTATTGATGGAATTCTTATGTATAGAAATATTTTGTTCAATCTTTTTTGGTATTATTTATTATTTTTAAAAGTAATTTTTAATGACTTTTGATGGCTTGGGTTACTCAAATCTTACAGATCAAAAGGCACTGTTCCTCACCTGGCAAAGCCTTTTACACTTAGAAAAAGAGTAGAACTAATGAGGTATTACTTTCCTTAGATGTAAATATATTATTGAATTATAAGTATCTATCTAAAGAATTAGGAGTTGTCTGGAAATATTCAAACAAGTTAAGCGTTTGTTCTGTCTTCTATGAACATGACTTCCCAAAATCAGCTTCATTGTGGAATGTTTCCTAGACCATTATCTATCAAATGTGTGGTCATTCATTTGACAGTCATTGACTGGAGAAAAGAGTGGGAATATTATTAATGGATTTCAGCATTTTATTATCTACATGGCAGGCTTCCTTCAGCACAGGAAAGCTCACAATGACCACATAATGTTCTATTTGATGCGACACTGGGAAAGGTTAGGTGGTTCTCACATTACAGAGAGCTCGTTTCTGTTACCACATCAGGGCTGTCTTATGGTTTATTGAAAGAAGCCACTTAGGATGCAGATTTTGTCTTTAGAGAAGTGACTGATAATAGCAGATTGGAATATGAAAGGCAAAAAGTTCTGGTTATATCATATACAAAGAGAAGCACACATGAAATTTCAAGGTTCAACACCCAGCTGTTACAGTTTGCCAAAGTCCAGTTAACTACTGAGGAGGCAAAAAAACTTTATGGAAAATGTGTTGCTTGGTGACTTATATCTGATAGTGCTCATTTTCTTGCTTTTCTTCAAAAGTGACACTTACTAAGGCATCAGTGGTAGATGGGACAACATTAAAACCAGAATATTGCTTCCCGAAAAATTCCCACAGATGGTTCTTTTCCATTCTTCATATACTTAACAGTATTTCTTAACTTCTTTGAGATTTTTGCTCAACATCTTGGGAGAGGTGATATGCACTTCTGCAAGGCATACTAGGAGCTTAGCCAAAATAAACTTCACATTTCAAAGTTTTATGAATTAAGACTGAAAAGCCAGATTTTCAGTCTGGATATTTCACAGTCCTTAGTCTTAGAGACTAATAAATATCCTTGGGGTTTTGTCTTTATTTTTCAAAATGTCACATTATCAAATTTGGAAGTTAATTGAATTTGCCCAAGAGTAGATGGGGAATAGTCTGGTATCATTTGTGTCAATGTCATAATTTGTAATATTTAGTGGATCTCCTAATTGTTTCTCATTGTCCTTATTGTATAGCACTTCTTAATATGGCTTACAAAACCTATTGTCAATAGCATCTAATAATATAATTCCCTGTTAGGTGGCTCAGAAAACTAAGACTTGATGAAATCAGGAACAAATCAGAATGTAAATGGTTAACTATATGCTTTTTTACTTTCACCAGTATAAGTTCCATTAAAGCAGAATATTTTATAATTAGGAAGAGTGAAAATAGCTTGTGAAAGTGAAATAAACTAAACTTCTTTTCATTATTCTGCCTTTGTCCAACGTCAAAGACACATAGTTCCTTAACTCTTTTGCATAATTCGAGATAGTGGGTGGACAAAGCTGTAAAGATACGTCGGTTCAGAAATTCTCTTCCAAAGACAGGCATCCTCAAGCACCTGTTCTATCTGGGGAAAAGATGGCTACAGGCATGCACACCTTGAGTGTGTGTGATTTCTGGTGTAAACATCTGGTCATTACAGTCCAGCACTCCAGCTAATTTTAGAGTCCTCAACTGAATTTATATAAAAATTTTTAAAAACAGAACTTTGATGAGGCTGCGTTTTTTTAATAAACATTCCAGATCTCTGCCTATGTTTGTTATCAGGGAAAATGTTATATAAAATAAAACAAGGATAAACCTTTTAAACACGTTTTGAAAATTTACAAGTTCCTCCAGCAGTTCAAACTGCAATCTGGTCACCTTTGGATTATAAATACAACGTTTCTAATATAATAATAGAGAAGGAACAAAATAAACAAGGAATAGACACAGCAAAAAAATTAAAATCTGAATGACTGCAGGAGAAAAGTAATGTAATATATCCACAGCAGAAGATTTCATTTCTTCCAAGAGTAATTTACAATCTAAGGAAAGGTTCATTCATGTAATCACCTAATCACCTAATGGCAACACAGTAATAATTTAGGCTTAGAAAGATCTTATCTTATAAAACTGTGGTTTTGTATGTCCTTGAACAGTCCAACTTCAGAGTGAGAGTTTATATCTCTCCTGGTAAACTTGAGCTGTGCTGCAGGTGTTTTAGTTTATCACTGAAAGGAAATGACTTTTTTTACACCTAATTTAAACTGAAGCTATTCACAGTTTAAAATGTTCAGTAACAGTGACCTCTGTAATGACTAACACATTGCAGGTGGTCCGATAGCAGGCCAGTGGTTAATGTTTGCTATCGAGAGAGACAGAATTAAATGTCCGCCCCAGAGTTGTTTTCTTCCAATTTATAGCATGAACACAACAGCTGGCTCAAAAATAAGCCACAATTAAAGAGCTTCTGAAAAGTTGCAATCTGTGTAGTTCCTGCAATGGGAGAGCTTTCCTGTTGTCATCTATTTAAAATTTTCCATTAAGTTTGAAAGCAGAAATACTGGTAAATGTTTGCAACTTAAGTTTCCGTATTAACTTCTGTTTCTTAAATTCCAGCCTCACAGTCCTCGCTCAATCCTCCAGGCAAAACTCCTGTTTGTTCTACAGTTACATGGTTGAGATCAATAAGTATTTTTTCTTGGAGGACTTGAAGTGCTTTGTCAGACCTTAGAAAGTTCAGCTAAATAACTGAGAAGGCAGTTCAGGCTTCCTATAACATATAGAGCAAAACTAGTGAACCTGAAGCTTCCATTTCAGCTTATTTTCATTTTGACAAAAATTAAGCATCTTTACTGTGTAGCTGCTGAGCAGCGTTTTCAGATATGTGTGGACCTGGGTGTATCTGGGCCAGTCATAACCCTTGCTGAACGGCATCTTGATTTAAAATTCTATTTCTTTGTAATGTCTATTGAATTCTATTGTTGCCTAAACAGCTGATTGTGAATCCCTCTTGTGCAGTGTAATTAGAGAGTCTAACGTAATTCTGGGAGCACAAAAGTACTTGGTAAAGATGTGTGAGAACTTTAGGTCCTGTCAAAGGACAGTTTTCTAGCATTTCAGCTATTTGCCTTGGAGCGACATGAGTTGTTATGTGAAGAAAGAACCTCTGAAAGTTTAACCAATCTGCTTTATAAGAGATAATAACCTTTATATCTAAGAAAATGTTTTTTCAGGAGGTGTCTTCCCCAGGAATTTAAAACAGCCATATTTTCATAAAATACAGGATAACTGACCACAAGAATTGAGAAGATATGATGCGTAAAAAGAAGTGGTTCTGAAAAGTATGTTTCAATTTGATTTGTTAGATACAATGCAAGCTTTTCATGAAATGTCCAGGATTAGGATTTATTATCACTTTGTGAAGTATTCCTTAAAGAAAAATTGTCATCTTGCTACTAGCATGCCTGGATAGGACCCATTTCAATACTTTGTTAACCATGCACAGATGAGAATCAAGGGCACTCCGTAGTGTTATGTGAAATACATCAGCTGACATTGCATTTTACTGCTTGAATGAATGTAGACAAAAAAATAAGTCTCTACAGCACGAACAGTAGATAAAGTAGGCTGAATTCTAATTGGGAAAGGGATTGGAATCCAGACCAATCAGTTTTGATCAGACAAAAATATAGCCATGCAAGAGAATCTCAATATGTATTTAATTGTTTTATTCCCACTTGGGAATAAAAAACTAATCTGTTTTTTAGGTTTCTCTGGAAAGAGGTAAATTTGCATTCAAATGCTGTGAGACA
The DNA here is from genome assembly GCA_013399895.1 of Serilophus lunatus. Taxonomy (NCBI): domain Eukaryota; kingdom Metazoa; phylum Chordata; class Aves; order Passeriformes; family Eurylaimidae; genus Serilophus; species Serilophus lunatus. The sequence continues at coordinate 2,434,295 of VXBA01002086.1, read as the reverse complement.
GAGGATGTTTCCTGTCTTCTAGAAAGGTGCCATCCTCTGCTAGATTGCCTTCTGTTCAATACTAGCCTGGAAGTTACTCTAGGTTTTATAACAGCTTTCTGAAAAATGAAATATTTCTTCCATTCATAATGAATGAAGCAAAACTTCTCTGCAGTCATTTTCAGTTGAACCAAAACGGGCTTTTTGTACAGCTGTGCGTACAAATGGTTTCACTCATAGGGTTTCCTAACTCTCCCTCCTATATTTTAAGATCTAGAAAAAATAATCCTTTTTATGTGTATTATTAATATGCTTTATTTATTATGTGAGGATAGATCCAAAGTCTAATACACTAATTGGAAAGAGTTACGTTAATATCAGCCCTACATTCTTAGTGGGTTTTCATTGTCAGGTCTTTATTCTTTAACAAAAAATAATTAGTCTGACAAAGTATTTTGATAGTGATACTTGTTCAAAAATTTTTATCTTATGATTTCTGACTAGAAATGACAGGGTATCAAGACCATCTCCTTTATATATGTATCTTTATTTGTAAGTGAGTAGAATTATTCATATTTATAATTCCTTGAAAGTTGTGTCATATTTAAAAAATTATAGACACAAAAATTTAAATTTCGCAGAAAAAAAAATCCATGACTATTCTTTTTATAAGCTGTACTAAATATGATACTCATATAAATAGTATATTTGTATCTTTTGTGGACATGTTACATAAATAACACATAAAATGAATATTTAGTCCTGACCTACTTACATTTATGTCTTTGACACTAAAAATTTCCATTTGCAGTTAAAGTCTGTTCATGTATTAGCAAGGCCCTTTATTGTCTTGAAATTAAAGCTTTTGAAGTTTCTTCCTCTCAGAGACACAAAAGAAAGCATATAGTTGACATCAAAGTGGAGACTAGTAATTATGGTAGTTTAACGTTGCCCAGTCCCCACCCATTTACAAGCTTGCCTTTACTTTCCTCAGCATGTTCTTATTTTGATCAACACCTTTAGAAATAACTGGAAAGCCCAGCTACTTATAAAGTTTCTGCAAATTTGGTTGGAAAACAAGATACTGGGTTAAGAATTTATTCTTCGTATGTAATTTTGGCTTTTTTAGAACCTTATTTAATTACTCTAAGTAAGTTGTAACTGTTAGTTGGGTGTTGCCAGATGTGAAACCAGACACAAGGGTGAGATTTTACAATTTAAGCACAGCTGCTTAAGACAAAATCTGGTTTAGGACACACGAGATGGATTTAAAATACTAAATTTATGTTAAAAAATAGCAGGAAATCATATGCAGAACAGCTAAAGGTTTTTTGGGCAAACTTATGAACTTCAAATGAATCAATATAATCGAAGTCCAAAAGAGGCTTCAAAACCCAGCAAATTTGTTGTCAGCCTTTTCCTCTCATCCACCAAAGCACACATACAAATGTAGAGCACTGTTCTGTTTGCAAGTTAAAGCCTCAATTTTTTCTAATGTGGATGTTAGTAAGGTGAGCAATGGAAAGAAGGATGAAATGCTTCTGCATCTTGGAACAGTTTTAGCTTTCCCTAAGCACCAGGATGATGAAGTAAAAAAAAGTTTATTTATCTTGGGCATTTAAGTTTTACAGTGTAAGAAAAAATAACTAGAGATCCATGGGAAGGGGAGTAGGGCTAGGAGCAGAGTCCTCCTCATTCTTGTAAATTCTACTGCATTGACCAAACTGTGGATATGCTTAGCAGAGCATGTCAGGTAGTGCAGAGCAGCTGAAATAACTCCACATGTCTTCTGTATGTTGACTTTTGTACTGCGTGTGAATGAGGAGAGAGAGAGAGAGAGAGAGAGAGAGAGAGAGAGGACGGGCACAATGTGTATATGAACATTTTAACAAGAGATATGTGGGACTGGGAAAACTTATTCAGTGAATAAGCCTTATTTTTCCATAACTAAAACCAAAACAAAAATAAGTTTGCGTACTTTCATCATAAAGTGTGATTAAATTACAAAGCTGCAACAGTTTTACTAGTTTAACCCAAATCTCATGGGTACCATGTTTGCCCTTACTGTGTTCCATTTTATGTTTAGATGATGGGTACACAACACTTTGAAGAGATATTTTTCTTCTGGGTCCTTCCTAAACCCAGCAATGACTCACAAAAAAATAAGACAATTTAGCTACAACAAAACTCCAAACAATTTAGCCGCAATGAAAACCCTAAAATCTTCCATCTAGCATGATTCTTTATTTATAAAAATGGTAGCTAAAAGCTTTTCCTACTGTTTCTCTCGAGTTGCTCTTTTTCTTCCTCTTGATGCTGATCTCAGTTACTGCTTCAGAGCAGCAGGCAACAGCAGCAGCTAATTATAACCAGCAGTCCCTGCTTCCCCTGCCTTCTTACCAGATCATGGCAAGATTCATTTTTAGTGTTTTTTTCTAAACAGGAAAGCACTTCTCCAACAAAAGTCTGTAAATATTTTTCTCAGTAGTACTGGCAGGCAACATCAATCCTGGTACTGAGGTCATTCAGAGATTTCATTTGATAATGCTGAGCTTGTAGCTGTCAGCATGAGCTTCTGGCATTTCCATAGAGTTTTCAAACACATAAGCATAGAGAAGTCTGTTTTTCTTGTCAAGACACGCTTGTAATTTCCATCACTATTAATAGGTGTTGTACAGTCTTATCAGGGACATTATAGACCTCCCAAGTGTTCTATGGCCAGTTAACTCTTTCAAGTTTTAATTGATTTTCTGTGCCAGATAACAATGTACACAAATACTTGATTTGATCAAGAGATCCTGATGAATCTTATAAATTTTCAAAATGAGTTCTAAGTGTTTCATACATGCTTTACCAATCTGGTGATGGAACAGCAGAATGACATAGGCAATGAGTGCATTTATGACTATATGTAACAATAGCTAATCTTTTCTTTCTGCTTGTCCTGTCTCCTCAGCATGTAGTATCACTTCTCTAACTTTTCTCATATTCTTTGTTTGGATTTTTTAATTTTTTTTTTTTTTTTTCATTATGACATTAATCTTCTGTATAGGCCTTCACAACCACTGCTTACAGAATACTTGTCTTTATGTCATCCATTCTATTTATTCACTGGTCTACCCATTTTTGTCATGACTTTATTTAAAAAAAATATTAAAAACACCTTTTATTCTGATTTCTTAAAGCATAAGGAATTGCCGAAGTAATGCAAATGTAAATGATCTGCTACCTTTATTAGGAAACACAGACTGATGGATGAGTTCTAAAGGACAATCCTTTGAACTTCTCAACTGAGTATTGAGAGAGGGCTGTATTTCTACCCTAGCCTCCATTTGAAAATATTAGCATCTCCTTTATTAATTGACAATGTTTGGCCATTTCCTTGCTATTACCAATATGCAGGATGGACCTTCTTCAGCATTATTGCCCATATGCACCATATGCAGCTCTCCTTAGAACCCTCTTGTTTTATTCTCATTAACAAGAAATAAGTACATATATAATGATCACCCCTTCCTGATAGGCTTCAACATTTTCCTACCAAATTTCAGTTCTGGAATGAGAAATTAGGCTATTGATGTACTACATAACAAATGTACTACTTTATAACAAATCCGCCAGAATTACTTGGATTTCCATGTAGAAAAGCATTTAGAGTTTTCAGTTCCAGTCTCTGTGGCTATTTGTCTTTATTTCTCTTTATATGTCATGCTTTTTCTAAGGAGTCTCTCTTCTGAACACTGCACAGTATATATAACTACTCTACCTCCTTGATGTAAGAAAAAGGAAACAGAATTGTGACAATATTCATTCACTTTGCCTCCCAACACATTTAAAGATATTATACAGGTTTTTTTCAGTGTTATGAAATTAGACTGTTGGCAATGATATAGCAGTTTCTAGTGGCTTAATTTCTTGAAAATTAGTCTATTGATAATTTTGAAAGTGTCAGAACAAAACTCTCTTCTCCAAGCTTCATATAAATAGTCCGCTGACATTGAAGATATTCTCTGTTACTCAGAACCCTAATTCACTGTGTGTATGAGGATGTCAAATTCCTCTCACATGACTGCCTCAAAAGAACAGACTGATTATGTAGGAAGTCATTGTTGAGTAGAAACAAGTTTTTGTGATACAATATGAACACTTATTATCTCTAACCAGCTAAGGAAACTAAAATCTTAGTATTTGCCTTTAATTTCTGCTTAGAATGAGAATTTGCCATGCAGAGTCCACTGCTAATTAAAAATATTAGTATTGTTAGCCCTGAAGACTAGCTAAGTAATTTGTCTTAGTAACAATTTATCCAAACCAGAAACAGGAAGAGAATTTTAAAATTAATTGTCTAAGATTATGCACATCAATTTTATGATGAATAGATAGTACTGAATTCCATGAAATAATTTAGTACATAAAAGTCTATTAGCTAGTAACAAACCATGACCCCATTTAACAGTTATGGACCACCATAGCATCTAATCTATAGTAGTTGATTTGTGTACCCTTTATGATCTGAACCAGATGTCATAATGTCAAAAATCATACCTATCACAGTGAATTATGATCCATTAAGAATGCAGGACTGGAAAAATTAGATATATTTGTCTCAGGAGTGAGCTCTGTTAGCATATTTGCTCTACAGTGAAAGAGATTCTACCCATTGCATTTAAAAAAAAATCAAGAAGGCATCCCCAAGTGCTTTTAAATGAAATGGAGCATGGGGAAATAGTCTAGAAATTGAAACTGCAAATTTTACTGAAAGAAGTTAAATATTCCCAAAAGAAATATGTATTTGAATAAATGCATACAATTTCTAGGCAATGTATGTTAGTTTTCCGACAGGTAATATGCAAGGAAGAGCGTCTAGATCCCTATACAATGTCATGGACATGTCCAGGGCAAGCGGCTCTCTCAATCTAATTATACCTTCTTGCTCCTCTCAGAGACAGGCAGAATGTTGTAACAGTCTTGGAGTCCCCCTCAGTGTTCCTTGCATGTCGAGCTATGATAACTTTTGTTTGGGAGTCAATTTCAACCTATAGGGACTACATTTGCACTTTTTTAATGCCTTTTTTTCATATTGCAAAACTCCATACCCTTCTGTTAGTCCTTGATTTACAATACAGTTGCCTGTAAGACAGATCTGGAGAATATAGGTGGAGGAAAGTATATGTGTAACTGCAGGGAGAGACATAGGTAGCTGTTATTCTCTGGTGTTCTAGAGCACATCTATGTGAGCAGAGATTGAACAAGTGTGACAAGTGGTTTTACACTTACCCATAATACAAAGTTACTCTTCCCAAGAATTCTGTAAGTGATCAAGAGCACAGTGTGCTGAAAATATCACCAAAGCCTAATCACTTAGTCCAAAGTTTAATGAAGTCTTTAGGCCCAAACTTGCCATTAATTTAAATGGGAAATCAATGGGAAGTTAGGAACCTAAATGCTTTGTTGAATCAGGGCCTCCAGGCTCATTTGAGATTCCCATAGTGATCACTGTAAAGAATTCTATTAAATCGCTGGATTGTGTTAATCTCTTCCATATCTATCTGTTGGCATCTACCTGGTTCATTTACAGCATTTATTTTAAAGGTTTTAATAGGGATTGAAATTGATATTTTCAAAGCATCTGAGGTACAGTTATACACATGCTAGGACTTGGTGTAGCATCTAAAATAATTTCTAAAATGCCTACCTGATTTTCCAAGTACATATCTAGAGAAAAAGCTAGCACTAGTGATTGAACTACCCAAAGCCTAAATTATACTTTTTCTCCGTTTCAAAACCATTTCTTCTGAATCTCTATCTTGAATGCAACCAATAATTTGATTATTACAATAAGTTTTGCTACCACTGTGTCTGGTATCAGCCAAAGACATTTGTATAATTGGCCCAGTCTGTGAATCTTTTTAATAGAATACCTTTAAGATGTTAAGGAATTTGAAAAAAAATAAATTCTAGTTTTAATTTTTTTCACTAACTAGAAAATCTAATCAATAAAGATAGATGAATAATTAATTCTAAATAATATCTCCTGGTTTTTGAGTTTAATCCTACTAATTATTCAGTTTTATCTTACATTATTCCCAAGCTCACACTAACTGACTTCACTTTAATAATTCACTGTGGGCCAAAGCTTGATTGCACTGAAGTCAATGGCAAAAATCCCATTTTCTCCAGTGACAACAGCATTTAACCCTGAGGAACTGACCTTAAGGTTAATTAAATGTTTGAGAAAACCTGAGGTGATTTATAGTTTCATGCTGAAAGCAAGAAAAATTCAAAGTTTTGTTAGGTTTTGATGTAAAACAAGATAAAACCTAGTGCTCTCAAGCTGAGTGTCACTTTCAGATTTTATTTTCTTTTAAAATCTGAAACTCATAGAAACTCAGGTTGAGTGAAATGCACTATGTGGATCACGCCCAGATTCTTTTTTTTGTAACTCCTTAATAAGTTGCACTCAGAAAGTTTTGTAGACCGTTGTGTCTATGATCTCCTTCACACACCCTACTAATAACGAGTCTTTTTATTAGAGGTTTGTTTTCCTGGTACTTTTACTAGAACTACTGCAAGCAATGCTGGGCACATTTCTTCAATTCTCGTGTAAACAATTTTGAGGGAAATAAAAAAAGAAAGCCTTATATACATACATTTCATGGAATGGACAGCATTATTTAAGGAATGTTATATACTTGATTTGATCAATGAGTTTTGGGGAGATTATTTCTCATCTTGATTCATGTGTTTAAGGACTGCAAAGTAATTTAGAATCTAATTGCAATGTTTTCCAGAATGTTATATTGTTTATATTATCCTTAGAAAACAGAGAAATTCCAATTCAACCTCTACATGATTTTTCATACACAGTTGCATGATTCATTTCACTACAAGGTAGCCAGGATACACATGTATACAAATGTATGTTATTCACTTGAAGATATTAAACTTTCTTCTATAAGTGTTGTTAAAAAAACCCAGTACCAATATGTCAATATACCGATTTTTTCAAGACTCACCATACAGTTCTTGTGTTTAATAAAAGCAGGAAAACACTTTCCCGCTGTAATTGCATATGGAATTTTAAACTTTGTATATAAAAAAATGTTAGTTGTTTATTTTGATTTCCTCAATTAGTATTCATTCTAATAGAAGTTAATTATGTGTAGTTATTTGAGAATGGAAAAGGTACTGCTGTAAGCAGTGTCTGTAGGTGGGGAGGAGACTTAAGGGAATTGTTTATCAGCAGACATACAAAAAAAAAAAAAACAAAAAAACGAGCCAAAACATTGAAATCAGCAAAGAGATCAAGATGAACAGAAGCTGTGATATGGAATTGAAAATGCAGAGTTCAAGACTAGATAACTTCATGGATTCCATGAAGAGACTTTTTCTTAAGGAAAAGCAGAAAGAATCTAATCCAGCTCACTAACTCGCATGACTCAGCTGATTTAATAGTAAGATGATTATCCTCAGAGCAAGATGCTGAGAATAGGAGAAAGGCTGTTTAAGAGTTGCTTGAACATTCCAGTTCTCTGAAGCTCTCTGTTGCTTACCCATGCTCTAACACCACTGTTGTCTTCATATTTGATAAAAGGGTCTGGATTTTTTTTCCCCTCTGTGTCCCTGACCAGGAGCAAGCAGAATGAAATCATAGACCCCCAAATGGATAAATGAAGACCTTAACAATGAGTTAGATGTATTTTCATGTTTCAATTTTTTTCGTACTTTCAATTTACCTTGAAATACCAACCTTTAATAGAGGGAAATATATATTTCAACAGGAATTTTCTGAAACCTAAACAGTTGGACAAGAGCCTTCTACTGTCATTGTCCTGGATCATGTAGAACAGGGACTCATGTTATTAGAGTAATATCTGCTTTTTATAGAGATGATGGCTTTTTTGACTGTATGTCTACTATTTAAACCTGAAATCGGTTAATTTAAGGTCATAACATTTAAGAGTCTCTCAGTGTCATGAGTTTCTCTTTTCTCATTCTTACTTGGGGCTGAAAGGGGATGTTTTTGGCCTGATGCAAATTCCATGTCTGTTTTCAGAAATTCTAACCAGTCTTCAGTTTCCTGGATTATTTTAGGGTCTGTGAGTGTGCAATATCTGAAGTCTTGGTTTTCATGCTTATGTTGTGTTAAGTGTCTTGTGTATTTTAGCCTTGCCAGAATAGCTTAAGAGGAAGTCCTGAACATGAAGATTTGACCAATGGCAAAGAATGACCTTTAAAGAGGAAAGTACAGCTTGATTCAAGTGAAGTATCAAAATGACCTCCTTCATTTACAATCTGTTGAAAGCCAACAACTTTTCACTTTTTGAAAAAGTTACCAAAGCATTGCTTTTCTCTGTTTTATTCCTTACTGTAAGCATAGATGCTACAGGGGATCTAGAACAGTGAGGAGGCTGTAAGATAGTTTACTTTGATGAAGACAAAACATTATTGGTATTTTGGGATAGTATCTATTGCCTGACACATTGTGGAAAAGAGGATGCCTCAGTAAGATCCAGAATAGTGATCATGCCAATTGTCATCACCAGTAATTATCACAAACAGAGGCAAAATGTAGACGAGGAAGAATTCTTTTTCTTAGGTTCTTGATAATTGAAATTACTCTCCCTGGACATCTGTAGTTATCTAAATGCTCTGTACTTGTCTTCCTTTCTCCTGATATTTTCCCATTTATTACATGACATTAAAAACTTGGGTCACAAATTGAAATCCACAAATTTCAAAGAATTCGAACTCTGTCTATGCAATATATAAGCTCATAGTAAAATTTTTATATGTATTTGGAGATTAACAAAAGAGATGCACTACCTTGAGTTTCATGTAGTGGCAAACCACATGTTGAAGGCTACATTTGATATACATATAGTTTTAATAGATACGTCTGAATATAGAACTGGGCAATGTATTTCACATTAGCAAATACACTAAACAGTCTTTGCATCTCTAAAAACACATTAGGGGAATCATTGATAAGGTTCCTGGTGTTCGCTGCTAATGGCTACACTGACTTAAGGAAGAAAGTTTTCATGTTGTTTGTTTGGGTTTTTTTCATTTTATGCAGTGTGTTTCTTAGCTACAGACAAATAATTATGACAAAACAAAAAGAGAGAGAAGTATTTTAAAAGGAGATTTATTAGCATAAGTCCCTAGGATATGGTACCCAGTGATGATTTTTATTTTTTTATTTCTAGGAATATGACTATGAATTTTGAAATTGTCACTTTTGATGAATAATAAAACATTTCCATGTTATTCATCTTTGAACCACAAGTACTGCTGCAGTTTTTGCTGCTGTTTTATAGTCCTAGAGTTGATGAGATCATAGCTGATCAGGAAGCTAAGTCTTTGAATTGGATATGATCTTACACAATGAAAGCACTGACTCCGTAAAAACCTGCCTTTTGCTTTCCTGCACAGATTCTGACCCTCAGTACAGAACACCAAGTTAAAAATCCATCCATTTTGCTGGCAGATGGGGAACCCCTCCCCATTTGGAGGTACTGCAATCAAGTGAATTTTTAACTGGTGCAGCACATCTTTATTTACAACTTGTAAAGTGTGTTTTTTTCTAAAACTTTCCATGTGATACAGCTCTATATATTATATTACACTTATAAAATCTCACCAAACCCTTATGAATTAAAAGATAATTAGCGGTTCAAAACACATAAGACATTAGGCCAGAAGTGTCAAAAATGTCATGAAAGACCATAAATCATAGTATACTTGCATTGATCCCTCATATAGTTAGTTTTTAAATCATCTCTTTAACACCTTGTAAATGTACAAACAACTATGAACCCAAGGGAAACTTTAATATGTTTTTTATACATATTTTAATTTCATCTCAAAGTACTGGCTGCATAAAAATTAAGTCAGACTCACAAAAACTCATTGATTTCCTCTGGATAAAACCCATCTGTCCAAACTAATTTGGAACCTTTTTGAAGCTGTAAAGTTAGTCATGCAACACTGAGGTCATTATGGACATCCTGTACTGTAGGAACTCTAGTGTAATTTTAAGAAGGTAATTTTGTTATATTTACTGTATTTAAATACAGTGCTACTTTTAAGGAACAAAAGCCTTACTGTGTAACTGTATTGAAAGTAAACCAGAAGCTGTGAAAAGTGAGATCTGTTCTTTTCCTTGTGATTAATGCACCTTTCTGCCAAAATTGAAACTTCTTAACTGAGCTCATTTAATACAAAGTAAACGAATTCTGCTCTTTGGATTTGATCCGCTGGCTAAGCTCTATAGATAAGGGTCTAACAGTGAATAGCTTTCATTCTAAACAAAGGATGTTTTGATAGAAAGGTCAGACCTAAGGTCTTTTATATTGTGATAACAGGAAAGGGAAATGACATATTAATGGCAATTCATGCCATGGTGGTCTGCTGAACATGGTGGATCCAAAAGGAAAAAAAAGGCTGCAGTGCTATTTTTTTAAGGACATCACTTTTTAATTGGTCTTATTTTGAATGACAATTTCTTTCTTTACGGTGGGCCAGACGGAAATGCCAAAATGCACGACACTACTACCACTGGGAAGATTGAAAAAATCCTGTGTATTGATCTGGATTCTGCCCTCGAACATTTTGCTTCCAACCAGAATATTAAGCAGGCTTATTCCCTGTGAATCACATTGGTAACAAATGATGATCTGTAGCTAATTTTTATAATGTGTTAAACTTTAATTACATGGTGAATCACTTGAATAGGGCAAATAAGTTTAAATTAAGAGGTTCTCTCTGTGGCTCAGGACGCGTACATCATGTTGCATGCTTTATGTGCAGTGTTATGAGCAGAATTTGTATAACAGAATAGAAAAAACGAGTTTTAAAACATTTCTGTATATTTCAACCCCCCCCCCCCAAACTAACAAACTTTCGTGCAGGACTAATTCTACCACTTAAATCATTGTTCTGAGATAAACAAAATTATGTGATTTGGCAAAGATTTCACTTCAATAAAGATACTCACAGCAGTTAGTCCACTCCCCTTCTCACGCTCCCAGCACCCTCCCCCTATGGCAGGCTGCTTTATCTAGAGCCAGCTGATGTTATCCATAAGGCCAGCAGCTTTTAACATATCCACATTGAGTCCAACAGTTTTATGACATGGTATGATAATGTAGATTTCCATGTTACCTAATGAGGTCTGAATTGAATAGCATTTCTTTTATGCTTAGTCAAGTATCAACCCAGAAAACAGTAGGATCAGGTATTCAAGAAGCAGCGTAGGATGACAGCACTTTTCCTGTTTGCGTCTCATATCTCCACAGAGAAAACTTCCCCTTGCCTGCTCTCCTCCTTTCTCCCCTGAGATGCATTCCCTAGTAGTCAGTCACTTTGCATGTCAGGCAGCAACTGAACTGGCAATGCTATCCCTTGCTGCTATATCCAAGCACTGTAAACCACACCCTCTGGTTCTAAACTACCACAGCACAAATAGTGTCATTATCTTTGCTTGTAAAGCCCTGTCGAGCATTTTGATGACACCACATAATTCTGAAGAGCACCCCATAGAAAGGATACCAGAAACAAAACAATCCCTGCCACACTCATGTCTGCTATTTAAATAATTTTCCACCCCAGACAGAAAATTAGAACCAATCCCGTTACTTTCAGATTGGAGTATTGCATGCCATTTTTCTGGATAGTCTTTGAGAGGACACAAGCCCGTGTCAGAAATGCTTTGTCACGCCATCTGGAAGCAGATCTGCGAAAGAGTTCTAAAAACACACTGCACACAACGGGTTTAAGCTCCAGCAGAGAAATACAGGAATTCTAAAAATGTTTTTTACTCAGAAGAGAAACTGTGTGCCTCTAGGTAATGTAGTGTATAGATAGTTACATACCTGAGGCAGACAAAAGGTTGATGCAACCCTGCCATTAGGCAAGAAGCATTAGGAATTCAAATAATGAATTCATCCACTCCTAGTGTCCATTCCCTCTTCTTAATGCAACCCAGCATGATGGCTGTATTATTCCTGCAGGGAGTGAAAATATAGGACCTAGAAATAATAGCTTTTCCTGAACCTTGAAGAAATCCCAAATGTGACTTTTGTCATGATGAACCTCCTCTCCACTTCTCCCAACCTCCCAGCTGACAATTCTTGCATATCTCAAATAGCAGGCACTACAATACCAATAGTACACAATTTGCCAGCTATCACACTCAGAAAAGAAATATCTTCTTAAAAATTATATTCCCTAGTATCATTCCACTCCAATATTTCCTACAATTTTCCTGTAGGTGGTGTCTCCTTCAGTCTTTCTTGCTATACCCTACAGCTCTGTGGAAAACTTATTTCAAATGGCTCCTGCTTGCGTAGCCAAACAGTTATTTAACTGAACTGTTACAATGGAAATGTTTATATTTTCTACTCAGTGACACTAGATGATATCTGAAAAAATTAGATATCAGTTAACATGTTGTTTTAGAGAAAACTTCCAAATAAGGAGCAATCTGGACACTAGAGAAATGTATGCAGGTGAATAAAAATGACATCACTTGGAAAATTTTTTTAAGTTATAAAATAATAAGCAGGTCTTTACGAGATAGTTAAATTTTGTTAGATTCCACAGAACGAAAACTGTTTCTCGTTTTGTAGTCTGTTATGTAGTAGTAGTAACTTCTTTCAAAATCAGAATTCTTCCTTTTAATAGGTAGCTATTTAAGCCCCATAGAAAGGCACTAGTGTTTTCTAACATGTTTAGAAGTTCTCTGGATTTTTTTCAGCCCCTATTACAAATATGTAAATTAGATCCTGTATCTGAGCAATCCTGCTACAAAAAATAAACCTGATCTGGTGGGGTTTTACCAGTGACAAAGTTCATGAAAGTAAATAAAACTGGCTTTATTTGTAATTAAAAAAATAATATTATGAGAACGTCATACTTGGGAAACACGATTTGAGATATAAAATGATTGTGAAATAATTGCTTGAACGACTGCCACAATTACAAATTAATGTGCGGTTGTATGTGACATCAAAGACAAGATTGTTGTGAAAATCAGTGTGCATGTGTATGTAGCATAGCCTTTGTATCTGTTTTCTGGAAATTGAAATAGACATCTTTTGAAACCACACTGCTCTTGACAGAACTACTAATTGTAGAAGAGTGATTTGGATCAATATGCTTAAATGATGGACAATTTGTTCTTCCATGGGTCCCACTTCACTCTGCAAACTGGAAAGAGTGCAAGCAGAGCTCAAGGGATATGTAAGTAAAATGCTGCTACACAGAAGCGGGAATTTAGTCCTCAGAGCTGACCCTGTCATTTAGAAGTAGCATTGTAATCTTCACTCATCAAATCACTTTGTAAGTACAAAGTGGGTAGGATTTTCTTTAGCAGGCTTTTTCGCTAACAAAGTTTCCGCTCTTAATCTTTCTTAATATAAAAAGGAAAAAAAGCCAGTAATAAAAGTAATAATCAAAGGGTAATGTGCTTGTAGGAAATGTGTCAAGAAATGACAAATTATTTTCATATAATGAAAAAAAAGGTGATGAATTCATTTATCCCATCTTATTTTTCCTGCTGTCATAGCACTCCAAAATTCCTGCCTTATGCAGTCCTATTCAATGTTTGTTTTTGTCCGTGAGTGGGGATAGTTCATCATATAAGAGGGGAACACATTGGATAAATACAACTGTTCTTTATGTTCTCCAAAAACAGTCTTCGTATGCAAGGTACTCTTTAAAAATACATCTGTCACACTCTATGAAACATTTTATATGACCTCTGTTTTCATATCTCACAGTGCTAACGTTGCCCAAGACATAACTGAGATATAAGAAGGTACTACTGTCTCTGTTATAGTGAGGGGAAATTAAAGCACAAAGTGCCTATGTGAATTGGCAAAATCACAAAAGAGGCCTATGGGGGAGCAGGAAATTGAATACCAGCCTTGTAGCTTAACCAGTGTGTCAGCTTCCTCTTTGAAAAGAATAAATGGTCCTAGAACTACTGGCTGGTTATTGAAATCAGTATGCAAGAAATAAAAATAGATGTTTGTTAGTTTTTGCAAAAAATTTTGCCTCTGAGACAAGGTTTATATTTCAAATTTCAAAGTCGACGTACTTTCAAAGGACAAAAACGTTAGATATTTGAGCAGAAAAAGTGAAATGCTTTAGTACTATAAAATTCAGAAGAAATCAATGTAAATCACAGTTAGATACATATATTTATGTAATTTATGTGAGTAGATATATACATACGCACATTCTATTTCATGAGTTGTCCTCCCTCCATCACTTCTGACTTCATTGTTGAAGCCATTCTCTATCAAAGCAAAACAAAGTCTTACTCCAGATTTTTGTATAATGCCATGATGATAAAATTTGCCTTCTTGTTCCAAGTTTCTTACGTAACTTTATTTATTAGTGTTAATCACATAATAAATTTGTATTTTTGTCGATAGGATTCTAACAATTCAAAGCCCACAGTTTTAAGAAACAGATTCAGGATCAAATATCTTCCCTGTTATAAATTACAAATGTACTCACTTGTTAATATTGCATGTTCTTCAGAATCCTAATTTAACAAACTTATTTTAATACACCAAGGTTCTGAAATGCCAAGACTGAAAAATCGAGAGGCCAGAACATGGCATATTTCTGTATGATATTCAGTGTTAATTATGAGCTATGTCAAGGAGGTCTATATTTGTTATAATACTGAAGTCACTAGCCTGACTGTTTATAACCTATTATTTAACTACAATGCAGCGTTAAAGAGTCAGCTAGAGACATTTGGTACACAGGGACATTTGTGACCAAAAAGAAATTCTGTACAGTGTGGTTTTCCTGACATTTTGCTCAGCTGCTCGCTACATATTGAAACCCATGATTAGTAAATTGTTGGCTAAATTAAAAAAAAAAAATAATAATGAATTAGGGATGAGACTATGACATAACAATAATATTAGTGCTCAGAAAGAAAGAGTATTTAGCAGTAGAGTATTTCCTACAGTGAAATGAAATGATTAAAAACAAAAGAAAAAAGCCTATAGTCTTTCTTACTCTGGTTTTAATTTTATGGCTCAAATCAGAAATAAAGATAGATGAAATCTGAATGTCTTTGGAATGAAAATATTTTGAGACTTTACTAGAATTTCATCTTCCTATCTTTTTGGTCCATTTATCATCCGTTTCAGGCAATGACAGCTCTATAGGGATCTCCTGTTGACATTCAAAGAATTTTTTTCCATTGTCATGTCATTCGATCCATCTATTTTTATGCTTCTTAGGATTTGTTTAGTAAAATATAAGAATTTTAAGGCTCTACAAAATAACAGGCATATTTTTTAATGAATTTATTCTGCTCTCATACATCTTCAGTTTTCAGACATTAATTTATGAGAAAATTTATATGTCATAAGTTACAGCTCAACAGTGAGGATGAATTTTCCAGGTAAGCAGAACATTTTATATGTTGCGAAATATCACTAAATTTTGTTGCAACATTTATTTCATGTCATGAAAAAAGAAGAGATTTACAAGCTGGAATACTTACTATTGGAAATTAATCTTCACATTGAATTCTAATGGAAATGAATGGGTAAGTTCTTGAGAAAGACTTTAATCATCACTGTTATAAATATTGTTTCTTATCTCTGCCTCTTAAACCCTTCTTTTTTTTTCCTTTTTTTTCTTTTTTTAGACTTTTTCTTTCCCTTCAGACTTTGAACTGCTTCTTCTAGTCCTAGCAACAGATAAATAAATACACAATAAAATAAATAAAATAAAAATATGTTGAAAATAAAATGTAGCATCTTTGAAAAATTAACTGGAAGGGAAAAGACAATACTTTTCACAATGCACTTTATACTCACCATAATTTTGAGAACAAAATTAGTGTGCAATGGCCATGAACCCTGTCCAGTTACCAGTGAATGAACTAGCAATGCCTGAAGCTAAATTCATGACTTTCTAAAAACTTTAGGTAAGAGATATAAGAAATTGGAACTTCTTTGAATTAGGTTTTTAAGGGATGCATCAAAATTGCCTGAGCCTTAGAGCTCAGTAAATAGTTCAATTCCATGATAAGCCACTTAGATAGAAGATGAGAAGAATATGATAGACTATTGGTAATATAAGTTCTTTGAGAACATATGAAATTTAGATAAGTTCACATTAATGGACCTCAATGGTAGCTGTTCAAGCAGCTATTATTCAGATACTCTATTCAACTATATTTTATCTTAAAAAGGCAGCACATTTCTGATGTCATAAACTTGACATTATAACTCGTAGTACAGCGATTTGTATAGACAGAGAAATTAACAGAAAAGGCTTAATGTCTTTAACACTAAAGTGAGGAAGTATCAGAGGTTTTAGAAATGTATGTAAATTTTGTGCTACCAATTTTCAATCTACAGACATTTTTATTTACAGGAATAATTGCATCCTCCAGTGTGTTAGAGGAAATAGTTACTTTTTTTTCTACAGTGCTATTTATCTCATTGTAATAGAACAGCACTTCCACCTCTACTGATCAACACTTATATCACTGGTAATAGAAGCTACTTCTGAATCATACAAAAGATCAGTATAATCGAAAATCAATGATCTAAGCTGAGGCTGGTTGTTCTATAATGTGGTTTATGTAATTTGATAATGCCAATCCTAATGGAGTTAAATATAATCCATTGAAATTTCAGGATGCAAGGGTCAATAGGGAGTGCAATGCCTCACTTCCCAGCAATTACCACTTATTACTGGGGCAGTGCTTTTGCTTTGCTGTTCTGCTTTCCTCAATAAATAATATTTGGAGACCCTGCAGCTGCAGTCAATAGAGTACAGTTTTATTGTCACAGCTTCATAGTCAGATCAATACCAACTCTTCTGAGACACAGGAGAGAACCACCACACGCCAGTCTAATGAAACCTTGTGTTTTTATGATTCTGAAATTATACTTTTTATTCATTGCTCATGCTTAATGTCACTGTTGCTTTTAATAGGGCCCTTTTGACTAAACTTTTATGTGCCCTTCGCATGACATTTATGCGTACAAAGAAAGGGAATTTGTGTTCTTAAAATGACTTACAGTGAACTAAAATTGCAAACATTTCCTGATTTTTTTTCTCGATGTCGACTTCAGTTACAAGACTTCCCTACATTGCTGCTGTAGGGTTTGAGACTAAAATAGAAAATAACAAAAGTGGACGTCATTCTGCCTTTTAAAATCTGTTGAAGGACAATGTAAGCTTCGCTCAGGAGTGTGATTCTGGGTTGGTTAAAAAAAAATGATGATTTTAAAATATGTACGAAAAGTTGTCTGCATCTGTATGGAATTTTGCATGTTACAGTTTACTCTACAAACACTGGACTCAGAGGTTGGCTATGCACCTCTAAAAGCTCAAGGGATTTAAAGCAGCAAGTTCCATCAAAGAAGGCTGGGCTCGAATCAGGAAGTGCATTTAAGATGCAAGTTGAATTCTCTTGTGCAAATACCAGTAGGAATGTGAACAAGCATCAGAGAGTAGCATTATTCCATGGTAGTAATTTTCTTTACAATTATTTTTTAACTATTACTTTTATTTTTTATATCTCATGCCAGTGATGATTTGTCACAAGATTAGAGAAATATGGTGATCAGCAATTTCCATTGGATTTACATAGATATGCTTTCAATTAATGCTTTGGAAATGCTGAAAGCTCAATTTTTGCTGCTGGTAAAAATCCCACAGGATGTATAGACACTGAAAGTCTGTTCGACATTTTAAAGTCAGGTAAAAAAGGTGAGGAAGAAATTTCAACATTTTTTTTCTGAAACAGAGACCCTCTTTCCAGCACCTTCAGGAGGGAGTTTTCCTTTGCAGTAGCATAAATATTTATAACACTCACCACCACCTGCACAATCATCCCCATAAACTGATATGCTCTCATAACTACTGGTAATGAAACGTGTTTTACACTCCAAGCCTTTGGCAATGTGTCTATGCAGAGCAGACATTATCAAAACAAGAGCACGAGCAAGCTCACTATTGTGGCACAGCTACTGGCTATTTTAAGGTGTTTTCTTTCCCAGACAGACAGCTCACATGCAAGTACGTACATATGCAAAACTAGAGGAAGCAGCGTTGCCTAGAAGCTAGGCAATAGAGATTCAGGTTCTATTCCCAATTTTTTCCACTAATTTTTGGTAAGCTTTTGGAAACTTCATCTGAAGCTGCTGCATGTAAAACAGAATACTGGTACCTGATTAATTTATATGCTTTGAAATTAACGATTGAAAAATGGCATGTATTAAATAAACACTCTGTGAACAACGTATTTATATTTGTGTTTATCTAGGTTTTTAAATAAGCAGCTTGGAGTAGATAATATATAGTTACCTCATTGTGGAATAACTGTGCTCATTCTCTTTGGGACACCTGGAATATCAAACACTGTTATGAATGCAAAGTTACTTAACTACTTCAGCAACAATTTGGAACAGCTAACAATTTTTAAGGAATCTGGAATAATTATGAATTTAAATAACAGTGTCAAACAAGAAAGATAAAAATTAATAAATGTCTTAATTTCAAATTTTTCCAGAAGGTATAATTGTTTAAAATTGTTTAAGATCCAAAATTATGTTTATAATGTATGAATAGTCTTTGTGGGTTTTTTGATCATCATCCAGATTTAAAGAGTTTCAAAATTTTTATAAAGGAGTAAGTAAGATAAAAATTCCAGGTTTGCAATAAAATTTTGGCAGAACAGACATTCACCTTTACGTTCGACTGTAAAAATCTTTTCATTGTATATTAAAAAACCCAAAACTAGTTTTGTACCATGAGAAAACAATCTGGGTAATGACCGTACAATAATAAAAGTTGACCCAAAACTCACTGAAGACTCTTTCACCGATTACAATGGATATGGGATATGATCCTAAATAGGAAAATTAAGGCATGAATCCAGTGAAACACTTAAACAGGAGAATAGTTGCACTTAATTCTCCTTAAAAACCTTTTAGTTTTGATTTCAGGAGGATTACGTCAGGATGAGAAATGACTCTGTGCGCAGGAGTAGCAGAATACTGCCTCTGGAGTCGTATACCTAAACCAGAACTTTTTGTCAGGGAATGGAGAATCTGTATCCTCATCTTTAAATAATCATAGAGGCTACTTCAGCCTAGCTGAAGAATGGAGTAAGTCTCGCATCATGTCACCACCACCTTCACAGGATGGGTCTGATCATTGTGCTACATCATGAACAAGGTGTGGCTGTTCTCAGCCTTCCACTACCACAGTAGCCTTCTGCTAAGCTTGCTGGGCCACTCAGACAGGTGATCATTTCATGATGAAGAGCAACCAAGAAATTTAAACAAGGGGCTTTTCCCATGAGTGGACCTTTTGACCTTCTTTGTAACTTAATTCTTCGCTTAGAGTATGATAGGAAGATTTGTATGTTAGAACAAGTTGTATTTCAGCATGACCATGCATGTTGGCAGGACAGAGTATGTTATTTAGATATGGATTCCTAAAGGTGAACAAGAAAATACAGCTTATTCCTGTATAAAAATAGTCCATACTTTAAAATTTAGGAGTAGGCTATTACTATAAATTTTAAATTCTTCACTTTTTAAAGAATACATAATTGTAAGTTCATTCCACGATTATCAAGAGACATGCAGACATTGCAGTTGTGTAGTATTTTTCCTTTAAATTGTCATATATTCACTGATTATTCAGTGAATACTGGACACCTAGAAAAGTTCTGCTTTGCCAATATTTGTGTCCCTGACATGAAAAACTTAGGTGTGGAAGCATAAATTAAGGAAACCACACACTAATTGCCAAGAAAAGTAGAATCCAAGATTAGAACAGATACATTTTAGTGTGATTTTTATAATGAATCGCTTGACAAATTAGATGATTTTTTCCTAACAGGAACATTTTTAGGGGACAAATGCTTATGTATTATGGCTTTGTCTTGGGAAATGGATGGGATCTTATATTGTCACTGAACATATTGAAAGGGACTAAAGACTGTAAGTTAACTCCTTATGGTTCTCATTTGAAATGTGTCAAAGCATCACTAGACCTAGATAATTCATTACAATCCAGTGCAGTTAAGCACCTCATAAAGTTAATATTCAACACTTGCATTTACAGCACTTTCACTTAAGTAGGTTTTTAAGCATGTTGTTTAAACTAAACTGGTGTTGACGCAATTATTTCATTTTGCCTTCTGTCTATATGGATAATAACATTTTTCTTTGTTGAACGTTTTCCCAAAGTCAAACCATTTACTCATGTTACAGCGCAATATAACAGCAACTGAAAACAAACCATTGCCATTGGGCAGGAAGGGTGTATGTATGAAAGGACCAGAACTTTCATTCCTTTTTTCTTAGCCTTCCAAGAAATAATATATCTTCTTCTTTATAAAAAAGCACAATATGGGACTAGGGCAGAATTCGTTTCTTTTTCCAAGTTACCTAGACTCATCTCAGCTATTCCTACTGCAACTCACTTCATCCTTTTCCCTGTAAAAAAAAAAACAAAAACAAAAAAACCAACAAACTAACAACCCCCCCAAATCCCTTCTTTTTAAAAACAGGCAGTATTTCTAATCTTTACATTGTTTTTTAATGATGTAAATATTACAGAAAAAGAATATCTTGATATTTAGAAAATGCTAGCACATGATTTTAATTTGGATGAAAATAATAAACAATAATGTTATTGCAGTAACCATGGTGTAAAAATATCGGTGGGAATGTTTGTAGCAAAAAGAAATTCCTTTTTGGTACTTTCGTTTTAAACTATTGTGTTGCTTTCAAATTTATCAATTAGCCCAAGAAAAGATTATTGTCATTACTGAAAAATCCTATTGTGATAAAGGGATATTAATAATGATGATAAAGTATCTTTGAAGTGCTTCTATCTAGGATTGTGTAAAATTGTGTTATTAGAAAAGAACTAGAATGAAAATATTATCACAGACAATTACATATGACTTGAGAGTGTGCAGGTACACTAGTTCTGGAATTAATTCACGCATTGGTTGGTTTATGTATACTTTGTGATTCTGTTCAGTGTCACAAAATATATTGAAAACTCTTAACACCTTTTAAAACTCGATTCACTTCTGATGCAATAAGAGAGATTGGTCCAATAAAGTAGAATGAAAATCCATTTGTGAACCTTTTTGCCGAAGTATATTAAAAAAAAATCTCCTGTTATTTGAGCTTACCTTATAAAATGTTTACATGCTATTAAATAGTACTAACATCTCCTGTGTAAATTAAATGGGCTGTGATGTTCCCTATGTCCTAAAGAGCAGTAGTACTTCAGGCTATAAAAATACCTTCATGTAATAAATCAAATGCTCTGCTCCTAAAACTGGAATTATAAAAATAAAAGGACAAAATCCCTGCCTAATTAGCTTGTCTATACACGCATTGCTCTGCAAGCACTGTAAACAAAAGTATGTTTAAACTACAGTAGTTCCTACCACTGGACATATTTTAAGAGCTAGTATCTGGTACAGGAGAGAAAATTTACTTTTCAGAATAATTTTGAGGAAAAAAATTAAAGCGTGTGTGCTAGTTTGTTAAAGATTTTTCCATTTATATAAATAAAAGGTAGTGGGTAACAGTGTTTGACAGCATAGAACTCTGACACAACAGTCTAAATTCAGAGGGGAGGCAGGGAGTTGAAGTAAGTTGATCCTTTTAATACTAACTTTAAATATTTACTTTCATCCATTTACTGATGTGTAAGTGAAGCACGGCCTAACCTAGCATCAAGGCAGGTACAAATGTTAGGCTGAACTAGAAACCTTTTCTTTCCTCAATTTTCCTGTTTCTGCATGCTGTGATAGTTCTTTTCTTTGTTACATTCCACTGAACCTTTTACAAATAAAGTTTCCAACAACAGACTTTGCCAAATCTTTTTCCTTCCATTTTTAGCTTCAGCTGTACAGAAAAGTAGTATCTTTGAATAAACCTGTTCTAAAAACAATAAAATATATGTTATACTGTCTGAGGTGTGCTCACCTGAGTAATTTTATCAGCTAGAGCCACTTTTCTGTCTGCTACAAAATTGTTACTGAAATATAGCCAAGAGGTGAAAAAATAATTTCAGTGAAGAATAGTTTTGTATAGTACATATGTTTTTTTTTTACATTGAAACTTAATTGAAAAATTAATTGAATCTATATGCAGTAGTTACTACGAATAAACTACTCACATTCTGGTTTAGGTCTCACCTCGACTGATCCTTAAATGATTATTTATTGACTATATCCTTACAACTGTTCCCCTGTGTGTCGATAGTGGGATCAAGATGCTGTAGAGGCTGTGGACTGCACTGCTCTCCGTTTCCTTGCAGATGAGCAAACCAATGCTCTATGAAGCAGATGTATTTGCATGCAAGAAAAATAAATTTCAGCATGTAAGTCTTTAACAATACAAAGAGATTAAAAAGTTTGAAAACAAATCTCCTTTCTGCCCACCAGGGCTTTGTAGAATCTCTCCTTTTCTCCGTCCCACTTTCCCATCCAGCAGCTTTAGAGCCCTCGGGGATTGTAATGATCTCTGTGGAGACAGCTTCCAACTCATGGAAATCTCATCCTTTTCTGAACATCCCCTACACCTACCTTCACCTATAGGGAGGCCACTCCTTGTCTCATACTCCTGTAGTGGGGTGACCTGTGCCAGCTGGCACTGCAAAGTGCCTGTGGCCTGGCACACTCACACCTCTGGCGCAACTCTGATCCCAACTGACCCTCCTCTCCTTTTCCTGGACTTCCCTTCTCTCACAGATCTTAAAGATTTGGGGTTTATATTTCTGCAGGATATACAGTAATTTATAGACAAACAGACTGAATGTTTTTGCCACTTGATCATACTGATGAAAATGCTGTGGTGGCCAGTTGGCCCCTTGTGGCGTAGGGAGTGTCCTGGGCTAGGCTCGGTACTTCCAGCAGGGCGAATGAACGGGCTGGAGGGCACAAATGGAGGCTGTGAGAGAAGCCTTCAGAGGGCTGTTGGTCTTGACCAGAGCTTTATGTAGCTGCTTGGTGGGCTCAGTACTTTCTACCTCTTGTGTTTTGTATCTCTTGTAGCTCATCTATGAAGGATACGTGGACTGGGCTACAGCAGTGCTCATGGGGAGCCCTGAGGGGCTACCCTGGGCCCCATCTCACTGTAGGGGGGCTTCAGGCACTGTCTTGGGGTTGCCTTTATGTGAATTCCATGTAGGAAGGAGGAAGTTTGACAAGGACCTGGTGAAAATAGCTGCCTTGCTGTCATTTGAAATGCATCACTTTGCATTTTGTTTGGCATATAAAGTTTGTATGAAGTGTGCCCTGCTGTTTATATCCAAAATGTGTCTGTGTTGTTAAAAGTGAAAAGAAAAAGTAGGGTGACTGTATGAATGGCCTTTTAGGGTCTGTACGGACATGTTTTCACAACCATTACTAGTGCTTTTGAATTGCCAACCCATTTTCAAGTCCAAATTAATTCTGCAAAGTGCCCTTTCCAAAATAGAGCACAAGAACAGATAAACATGCTTTTTAGTTTTAACTTGCTGTTTCTTTAAAAGGTACTGTTAATGTACATGAATAAATTAATTTATAACTATAAATTAATACTAAGGCAATATGAGGCCTTAATATCTTTCACATGTACAAACCAGCAGCAAGTATTAATTTACTTGTAAGCAAGCACTAATTTACTTGTAAGCAAGCTATGTTTATCTCTGCATACTGATGTAACTTATCCAACAGCCTGCAGCGTGTGTATCCTTGCTGCCCTCGCCCAGAGCTGCCTGTGAGACTGCGAGTGGCAGGAGGGGATTCAGGGGTGTGCAGGCAGAAGCCAGTCGTGGGTATGCAGGAAGAGGGAGAAAAGGCCAGGCCTTTTGGCAGCAGATCAAGTCTGACTGGATTAATTGTGTCATGAAACTTTGACACATACTTTAATTGAACCTTTGTAAAAGAAGAGGAAAACTGCTGCAGTTATGTTGTGAGTAGTATTCTTAGTGTGGCAGAAAACTTTAATTCACTGATATTTTCCAATAAATCTGAGAAGAGTAATGCTCTTCTCAAAGACAATTAAGTTCCTTTTACCTTGGAAATCATTATCTGAGAAAATAAATAGAGTCTTAACTGCTGTGGTAACACCAGAACCGCTTTCTTGTTGTCCTGCTTGGCTTGATGCATGTGTGTATGATGGTAAGTACAGTTGGTGAAAGGCACTATTAAATTTCACAAATTAAATCTGTCTTAGATGACCCGAATAATAGAAAATACAGACATTAGCATGTAGAAAAGCATGGAAAAGTTAAGAGGTCTTTGAGGAAGATGCATAATTCTCTGTGTTATGAGGTACAGCTGGGTATTTGAGGGTGAAATGGGTCTGGCAACACGCCTCAGCTGCTGTACCTTGACAGTGTCCTTGTTGTATGCCTGGAAACACGGGGATGTTTGATAATTTTTCATAATCTGTTATGTGATGCTTCAAATGTGATTCTTGATTAACGTGCGTGCCCCAGTATTGAGTTGTCGTTGCAGTCTTTCCTGTACATTTTCCATTGGAGCAAAGCCGAGTATTTGGGTTGAATTATGGATGTAATGTCAGTTCATTTCTAGTTCACTATAGGAAACCCAAGATGTCATCGAATGTGTATTTCCTAGTAGAAAGCCACATATTATTTTCAGACAACTTAAAATTTAACATTATCCAAAAACTTTACCTGTCCTTTAGAGAAAGTTATAGGACTTATTGCTGGGTGGGTTATGGGAATGTGCATTGATTCATGCATGGCAATTACTTTAATTCCACAACACTATCAGGAACAGACATGTGACTATAGTAGTGCAACTCTTTAACACAGTCTGTAAAAATGCATTGATTTTATAGCTCCCCAAACTGATTATATTAATATGTATGCATAATTAGTTTACACATTACTAAATTACTGACAGATTAAAAGTGAAATAGTGCAGTTCATACATGGCCGCATAACTGCCAGAGAGGAAATTAATATAGATTCAAATGGTCCTTGGAGACCTGCGCTGAAATAGCAGAAATCTATAAAGACTGCTTGCGTTAGGAAATTTCCATCAGCAACATGTTTGTGGTTGATGCTTTTCTGAGTCTGTTAATATGGGTAAAATTTAGTACAGGAAATGATATTTGAATGATGCTTTTACTATTACTAGCTCAAGAATGTGTTTATTAAAAGTAAATTCCTGACTTAAATGGCAATTACATTGTATGTGAATATGAATTTTGAATACCTTTTTAAGTATTCCCAGTGAAGTAGTAGTAGCATAAAGTAGCTACTACTTAAGATGCATTTGCAAATTATATTGTTTTTAGAGACTATGAAAACTAAGAACTTGCTCTTGGTGCTTCTCCCTCAGGCCAAACATGCATTAGAGATAACCCTATATTAAAACTCGATCTATTTATACAGCCTCAAATTCTTCAGACAACTTTGTCTTTAGAAGAGTTTTGTTGTAAGCTGTGCAACTTTACTTCGTGTACAATTCACCAACTGTCTAAAGGCTTTTACTTACTGGATGTGTCTTGACGAAGACTGGGTTACTTGAATGCCAGTTCACGCTATCATTACGGAAAAAACTGAAAAAAGAATTGCCATTCTGAGTGTGATTGTAGGAGAAAATTGTGTCAAGGTGCTTCTTTTTTGCCTTCTTTTTTTTTTTTTTAAATTTTCTCCTCAGTCCCATTAGACCTGTGTGAAATGTGCTGCTGAAAGAAAAAGGAAGAGAGAGACTGATGCAACCAGCCCTTGTAGAATTTGGTGAAGGCTGTATGACATCTCTGAAAATGAGCAGCATTTGTTACTGGAAAACAATGGGAAGGATGAATTGTGTTATGCAAAGAGCTGCAGTCAGGCTTACTATCCACAACAAAATGGAAATGCTGGGTGAATTTAGTTTCAGTTGTGCCTCTTGAGGCAAAATGCCCTCCAAGGTCAACCAGCGTGATGTGCATAAGGATCTGCTTTCTTGGAGGTCTTGGCATATTTATAGCTCCTATTGCCTTTAGCAGAATCTGTGGACGTTGGTAGCTGACAACTCTAAAAGCCATATTTCAACAGCAGAGCAAATCTTTTTTGGAGGGAGAAAAATCACTACTGCTTTACTACCTTTTTCTGTCTTTAGTGTAGCATCTAGTTTGGTCTTACTGGGCCTTGAAAAAAATTAGATTTATGGGTATATAAAAATTTGGGAAGACAGTATGAAATATGCCTCTTTTCTAACATTACTATAACTTCTGAAGTATATTAATTTCTCCTTTTAGAGGGGGATTTTAGAAACACGTTTTCTTTAATTTTAAATTTACAGAATCATAGTATGGTTTGGGTTGGAATGGGCCTTAAAGAACACTTAGCTCTGCCGTGGACAGGGACATCTTTCACTAGACCAGGTTGCTCAAATCCGTCTCCCTAATTTGAACACAGATGTTGTATAGGACAGTGTCAAATGCTTTGTACAAGTCCAGATAGATCGCGGCAGCTGCTCTTCCCTTATTGACTTCAGTAGAGTGGACAAACTTGTTGAGCTTACTTTTGGGAAGTCATATTTAACTTGTGACCTTTTTGATAAGCTTAGCAAAAAAATAAGTTCTGAAAATGAGTTGCTAATGTGATTTTTGCCTGTTTGTTACTGGTGAGAACATCAGTTTACTGGTCTGTTTTGGCTGAAAAGGGAGAGGAGAAGGACTAAAGGTAGCCTGTTCTGCAACTCTTCCAGTAGCAACAAAGTAAAGAAGGTGACACTTCATATAAAGCACAATAAAAATGAAGTTCAAGTGACAACCGTTTAATAGCATCAAGATTTTGCTATGAATGTTACTTGGTCTTGCTTGAATGGTAACTAATATGAAGATTTCCTAAATAAGGATGGTGTTTAGGTTCATGATTTCTCATGGAGTTTCCTGGACAATATATTCTGTGAGGAGATAGTTTTCATGTTTAAAATAGTAAGAATTTTAGCATCCTGATCCATTTCACCAAAGGAGTCATTGTTACTTCTTAGAACTATATGTATGTTTGTATAGTAAGTACTTCAAGTTCAGCACTCTTTGCTGGAATTAATCACATATATGTGGCAATTTACTTTCTGGATTTGGAATTAAGATGAATCTGCATGAAACATGATAATTTTGTTTGGAAGTATTTTTTGGTAAATGTTTCCATCAGTTAAAACTCATGGAGTGACATGCCATATTGAAGGACTGCCAGGTTTCTGCAACTGGCAGATCTGTTGTGTGTTACTGCTGGATTGCTGTGTCTTGCCGAACAATCATGAAGTGCTTTGGTTCTTGACAGCTGATGGTAGCTACTGCTATACTTCCTATCATATTGTGCTTGTGGAGAAAGCAGTAGCCAGAATTTCTAGGAGAAAGCAAGGACTGCATGTGGATCTGAGAGACCCAATTTCATGGAGTTGGGTTTTTAGTGTTAGAGAAGAATAATGAAGAATTTTACTTTTGTTGGCTTGGGGTTTTTTTAAATTATTTTCAAGAATAGAAAACTTATAGGAAGGAAGGTAGAACTGTTGCCAATTGCTGTATTGGCAAATACATATTATTCACCAGGTTTATTGACACCGAGCTATCACAGTATTTTAATGGCATTTCAAGTGAAAAGGAATGATGTTAAAACTGTTGTAACTTCCTTATTTCAAGCAGATTTTTTAAATGCCTGTAATGCTAAATATAATCTAGATATAGTTGGAATTATACTGTCAAGTAACTAGCGGTCTTTGTTCCTAAAGGTGCGTTTAATGCATAAGATATTAAATATGACCAACTATTTCACTACTTGGTGGATTTTGAATTCTTTGTTTCGGCAGTGTATATCTTCGTAGTGTTATTAAGAATTGATTAATTCCTATTTTATGTTTATGTCCTGTAAATTAGTCTAAATATTATCTTGAAGCCTTGTAGTTAGATCTTTTCTACTAAGAAGGAGCTGGTCACAAAGACTGTTTCTGCTTAATGAGTTATATGAGCATTGGTAGAATTGTGAAACAGATGTTAATTTGACATTTTTACAGAAGTATTCTTGCTTGTCTGTATCAAATAGATCAGTAACTAATTGTTTTAGATTTTCATTTTCATTTACTTCAGTACTTCGGTTCATTCTGGTTTTCATACAGTCTCTTGTAAAGCTCACAAAAAGGTCACGTGGCTCAGACAGTTTGAGCATCATTGTTTTACCAATTTTACTGATTTCTTCACAAGTCTTACAACTTTGTGGGTTTTCCTCCTTCTATTAACTTCAGGAAAGCCAAGATCATGGAAGTTGAGTTTCTTACAATAACAGGCCAAATTAACAGCAATTCAGCATTTCCTGCTAAGGTTGCAAAGCTTTCCCAGATGAGATATGATTAATGTTGTCCTGAAGGGCTCAGACTTTCAATTTTCTAAGTAGCATGATCTTCAAATGTGTGATGGTAGAAATCAGATCAATAGTGGAAAAATCTTTCCCATAAGAGTTGATGTATTAGAGGGAGCTATATACATGGACTACAGTGTGCATAGCTGAAATACATCTATGAATGTATAGACAATGAAGGTGCAGTAGTAGACTGTCAAGATTGTCAAGTGCAGAGGAGAGTGGCTTTTTAGTGGCTGGATTTTCAGTGCCTGGAGGCGCTGAATTCTTTCTAAAAAAAAAATCCAGAGGTAATGGTTCAATATTCTCTCTAATAATAACAATAATGCAGAACAGTGGGTGCAGATAATGATGGAATTTAATGCTGCTTCATGAGAGCTACCTTTATAAAATATGACATATTGATTATTGTTAAATTATCACTGAATTCAACATAATTTGAAATATTGATTGTGCATTTTGAAAATTTTCTGTCAAAATTTGTTTTCATAATGACTTTTAGCATTTTTTATTTATTTTTTTTAATACAAAGCAGTTCTTCTTGGAAAATCTCTGGCAATAACTGTAGCTGCAGCTCCATCTTAGTGAAAGCAATCTTACTACCTTGTAACAGCTACTTTTTGTCACTGCCTTGTAGTAGCTGCATTTTCATTGCTGCCATCTTCCTCAGGTGGCCTGAATGTGCAAATACACTGTTAAATCATTCCCCCACTGCAAGATTCTTGAGCCTGCTGTTAGTTCTGGGGGCTTTTAAAAATGTGAGAATGCAGTCAGAAAGGAGCAATGCTTCTATTGCTATTTTGGGATGGAGCACCTCTCTTTCAAGGAAAGGCTGAAAGAATTGGGATTGTTCAGCCTGGAAAAAAGAAGGCTTCAAGGTGACCTAATTGTGTCCTGTAGGGATCTTATGGGAAAGATGGAGAGGAACCTTTAACAAGTGCATGTAGTGACAGGACAAGGGGGAATGGATTCAAACTGAAAGGCAGTAGGTTTAGATCAGATATTAGGATTGAATTCTACCCTGTGGGGGTAGTGAGGCACAGGCACATGCTGCCCAGAGGAGTTGTGGATGCCCCATCCTTGGAAGTGTTCAAGGACAGGCTGGATGGAGTTCTGAGCAACTTGATCTAGTGGAAGGTGCGCCTGTAGAATTTCCCTGCCTTACCAAAAGTAGTTAATCTTTGTTTTATGATAGTTACATCATTTTTGTGTATAATTATGAAAACATGTTTCTCATTAGAGAATTAAAAAAAAAAATTATGGCATTATCAGTGTGGAAACATGTTTTATGGATGACAGCTTTAAAAACTAAGTTGTAGGTCCATTCAACATTTTCTAAAAGGGATCAACATTGAATATTAGGAAACTATGCTTAATATTACTGTGTTTTCTTTAATTGTTTGAGTAAATTTTGAAAATCTATTTTACTTCTAGAAAAGTAATTACTGGCTTACTCCTTGAATTGTTCAAAGAAAAAGGGATGAATTAATATAGTAACCAAGGGTTAGCTCGTTGTCAAATCTTTGACTTTAATGGGGAAATTTTATTACTTGCATTATGAATGTATTACTGCACTGTCTGTAAATATTTGCATGAATGCAAAAATAAATAAGCAGTAGGGAAATAGTTCCGGTGTTCCATTTTCCCCTTACCCCTGTCCCTGCCCCCGTTCACTTTGTGGAACCTGCCTCTTCTCTTGTAATGTGCGTAAGATGAGGGGACCTGATCTTTTTCATATAAAAATTAATGATTAAAAGCAAATAAAATAGAAATATGCTTCTGTTTATTCTAATATCAAAATTGCATAGTCTACACTGTGTAAAACCATGTTTATAGCTGTTTGGCAAATGGTTGAAGCAAATTTGCAGCCTAAATAACAAACTGCACAGACACAGCCCTCGATTCAGAGTTGCTTGTGTAAGCATATCAGATTTCCTGGAATGTAAACCACATTAAAAATATATTTTATATGCTATAAAACTCATTAAGGCACTGAAATTAATTCAGGTATTTTTTATATTTGCTTTCACTTAGCAACACTTGTAGCAATACTTTCAAAGACATACCTGCTTTACATGTGTTTCTGCATGTTAATGAGCAAGCATGAACACTTGTTATGTGGCAATGTACTTAACAGTTGTTGAGTCGTTCAGACTACTTCTAATTATGTTGAATACACATCAGTAAACAACATGAAGATGTGAAATGTAAGTTTAGAGGAACTAATTACATTTTAAATTCAAAGCACATCACAAAAATTGTTTGAATGTTTTCAAGAAAGTCGAAAATCCTACAAGCTGCTCCAATTCTACTAAATCCCTGCTCCTCTGAAACCAAGAAAATGAATATTCAATATTTTTTTCTATTTGAGTCCCTTGACATGCTATTGATTCACTTTATTTTCCCAACAATTTCTGACAGATTTCCCAATGTGGATTACTTATGTGCTTTGATATTCATTTTGTGACTGCCTTTGAAAAGCACATAAAATTAGAACTGGAGGAGCCTATTCTCTAGAGCTGCAAACTAGTAAGCACAACCCTTGGAATCAGTCTGTTCACTGCTGGAGGCTTTTGCAATAGACTACTTTCATCTTCCAACATGGTGAGTAGAAGGTAGAAAGTGTTGCAGTTGTAGGAATTGAAGACTGTTTCACTGGTATATGGCAATGAAGTATAACAAGGTGATGCCACTGTGGTCCCTTTCAACCTCACCCATCCTGTGAGATGCAATAGACTTCTGGGTAATAAAAGTGCTTTCAGATTCTTGCTACATTTTTCAGCTTGCACTCATGTCAATACAAAAGTCCTAATGCTGAGTGAGCGGCTTGTAGAACTTCTGTGTTTAGAAGGTAATTTTCTGAAGCAAATTTGTTATTCTCAGTGACTGGTCTAAACAACTTAGTGAAAGGGATGGGATGCATTTTTATTTTTTTTCACTGTTTGAGCACACACACACACACTCATCTGTTTTAAATAAATCCAAACAAACACACAACCCAAATCTCCTTGAAGCATGGAGATGAAACCTTCCTCACCATGGGGTTAACACAATTTGAGGGCCACTGTTCCCTTCTCATGGAGTCTAAAACCTGCTGTGAGCTGGCTTTGCCCATAGCTTAATGTTCTTGTTTTCCTAAGGAATTCCTTTCATGTGGAAGTAGATGTTTTGGTGGTTCACTCTGTTAGATATGGAAATGGGCAGCAGCATATAAATTCTGAACATTCTTGAAGCTGGCCTTGCTACCTGTGCTGAGAGTGCGCAAAAAGGTTGAACTCAGCAATATGGTACCCTTATAAATATGTATCTTGAATCTTCTGCTGGTGCACACCATGGACAGTCAGATTTTCCACACTGATGGGGACTAGTCAAATCCTCTACCTCCACAGCAACTAACAGAATTTCAAATATTTTTGCAATTTTTTTTCTACCTGGTTGACTTCATAAACCCTTGGAAATTTTCTTAATCTGGGATGATGTATGACATTTAGCTTGATTGGATATATGTGTGTGAGTTGTTGAGCTAAAAATAAGATTTGACAACTGAGATAATTTCTGCTTATATACTTTTTGTTGGGGTTTTTTTAGTTTTTGGGTTTTGTTTTGTTTTGTTTTGTTTTTTACAAATTTGGAAGCATTTGTGAAAACACTGGAAAGATGCTCCTGAGGTGAGGAACCCTTACTAAGAAGTCAGCAAAGCAGTAAGTCATGTACTTAATTTGTAGTGTGTTAGGCACACCAGTTTGCTTTGGTTATTAAAGTAGTACCTAATGACCTGAATCCACAATTCGGGGAATGCGTAATATAGAAATACCATTTTAAATGTAAACCAAGACTTAATACCTGAAGCAATGTACTATTTAAACAATCAAACAAAACAAATTCTCAAGCAACAAAACCAAATGCAGTGTGAAGACAGTGTGTGAGTGCATACGGAATTTCCAAAATAACTTTAAACAATTCTGTTTGATCCTGATTTTCAAGGCCTTTTAAGCTTTATCCTTATTGAGTTTGTGAGCTTAGATTTTTAAATATCTCTTTCTAGGTAGTTCCTCCGTTTTTGGAACCAAATTCACTGAAGATTTTTAATTCACTGAAGCTTTTTAAGCTTCTTTATGAAGGAGATTCCAAACTGGATTGATTCAAATTACTACTTTGGCAATACCGAAGCACCTTATGTCACTAATGTCTTACTGATGTCTTGCTGAGTGTTCTACCTTGATGTAACCTTTATCACAGTTTTGCTTAGGTGAAGTTCAGATCACAGAATATCATCATGATCATCTACCTAGATTTTCTATTTAGTATCTGAATTTGTGATGTATTCTAAATCAAACAAGAAGCAGTTTAGTAACAGACACTTAACTTTTACTCTATTTTAATCAATTATTAAATTGAGAAAAGGGGAAACAGGAATTCAAGGAGAGGAGACAAATCAAGTAGGATTCATATTTAATTTTTAAATTGAATTACATTTCTTTTCTGAAGATATGAATTCATTTCATTTCTTCAGTTTCTGGACTAAATTATAAGATGTATTAAATTTATTAAATAAATCAAAACAAGCCTGTTTACTTAAGTTTCATAAAGCCTTCATCTAAGTTTCACAGGAATGAACTAATTGCTGTCTTTAAAATGGGGCTTTTTCCATCTTCATAATGAGAATTTTCTGGCAAGCCATCCTTCGAAGATCAATTTAGTTTTCTAGACTAGATGAAATATTGACCAGTAGCTGTTGCTGCTCTGAACTTAAAATTACTGGAAATGCATACAGAATTTCCAAGTTATGAGGTTCACTAATGTTTTCTAGGTTGTTTACACAGAGACAACTTCTTAGGGCAGCCATGACTGTGTGTGAGGGTGTCTACCTATTGCTAAATCTTTGATTTTTTTTCATTCCAGTGTATAGAGGTGGAGAGCTAGAAACGTAAAAGATATTTCAGTTCTGTGAGTTCTAAAAAAATAAACAATGGTTAGAAGGAAAAGTTCTTATTCCCCAGAGAGGAAAGGGTATAATGTAATGTTGGCCCTTATTAGAAACCAGGGAAGCCATGTGAGCCATCAACCTTGGGGCAAAACTCTGCAGGAAAGAAGGATTTATTAGTTTTGCTCCTTCAGAATCTGGCTGGTTTAGAGATGCTTTTACCTAAAGTAAAATCTTCTGTTACTTGGGGAAAAGCACACAAGCAGCACAAACTGACCAGCTAGATTAGAAAAAGCAACTATAAATAATGCTGTCAGATGTGCATGCTGTTGTGGAAAAAGAATGAAAAGATATTGTCCAGCCTTTCTCTCTCTCTCTCCTCTGTGTTCACAAGTGATTCTTCATAAACAGGCTCAGGAGTTCAGGAGAATAAAATATTTGTCGATTTGTCTCAAGTCCAGTACTGGTATTTTTAGGTTATTTCTGTGAAAGTTTGGGTAGTCCAGCCTCCTGCCCAGAGCAAGAGTGACTTCTCAGTTAGATGAGGTTCCTAGTGATTTATCTGTCAGAATTCAGTAATCTCTAAAACTGGAGATACTGTAGTTTCTTTGAATGCCTGTTCTACTTATTAAAAACTTACTTCTAAGGCCTGCAAGACCTTTTTCTGAAGAATCGCTACTTAACTAATTGATCTTTAATTGGCATTATTGCATGAAGCTGTGGTATTCCAAGAGGCCCTTTTCTCTGTGAGAGTTTTGTTGTCCCATTTTTCTTGATGAGATACCTTTGAGTAAAAACCATTTCCGTCCACAAGCATTTGGCATCATCTGCAAACTTGAGTATCTTCAAGTTCCATTTCTGCCTGCTCACATGAAATATCATTTGGATATATGGAAAATTAGTCTGCTTGGAAATTAATATTGCATCACTCACTGGGTTCTATTAAATTCCTGTAGTGGGAAAAACATTTTTATTAAAGGACCTTAAAGACTTTGAATGTTATTGTGATTTATCCATAGTGTTCTATTTATCTCTGTCTTCATGTAACCAGTACAAGTATATTGGTAGATATGCTATAGGTCTATCTCTGAGTCATCCCCTTGTGGTCATGATTGACCATAATTTTGTACTTGAATCTGCAGTTTGACACAGTAAGACATTACATAATCTTCAAGGTTTCTGTATCTGTGGACACGCAATCTTGGAAGCTTTAAATCCGAATCAGACTTCTTTGTTATCTCAAAAGCATGTGCCATATGACATTTTATATTTAAAAAGCCACATCTTCTTGCTCAATTCTCTTTTCCTATAGAGTTCTTGTCTCTGTATTATGCATGTCCTTGATAAGAAGGAAGGTATTCTTTCATGAACATTAAGCAATATTTTCTAGGACTCATGCTTTTGAGGTGAAGATAGCAAAAGCAGCATTTTGCAGGGGTAGAATTGATCATATTCTCTGTTTCCAGTTAAAGCTAGGGATGAGATTTGGATTTACGCAGGCCGGCCCACAAAGAAGAGTGGAAATATGTTCTTTCCAAGTATGATGTAATATATTTGTATTCAAAAGAATTAATGTAAACTAAGCTCAGAGATAAAAGGGATAAATTTACTTTTGTTGTAAACTCTTGTGTACTGCTTGAATACTGTGACTTTCAGGTTTGTTCAGGAAAATATCATGGCATAGAAATGACACCAAAAAAAAATCAACTTTTTTTGTTATCCTTTCCACCTGCTGAAAGAATTTAAAAGTGGATTTAGCCATCACTCAATACTTTAGTTTTCTCCTTTCTTGCTTTTCTGTGTTTTCTCTCACGTTTACCAATTTAATTTAGACAGACTATTTCTTGAGTTAACTCCTGCAGTAGCTCATGTATGTCTTCATGGGTGAATATATTTAATATGTATTTGAGAACTATTAGGACTAACACTATTTTTGTGTGGTGATTTAAAAATAGAAAAATATTCCAAACCTTATTATACTTTCTGTATTTGTATCAAAACATTTTTCTGGCATACTGTCGGAATTTTCTGTGAAGAAAATATTTTGAAAATGCACCTACTTAGTGTCATTGGAGGCAATAACTAGAATGGAGCTGTTAAGTCTCTTATTTTTATGAAATAGTCCTCTCAGAGCTCAGGCAGTAATTGATCTTAAATTAAGTGAAAGCTTAAAATAGGCAAGGAATGATTGTTTTAAGATACCATTCCATCAAATGGCTAAACATTGTAATACATTTATCCTGAAAATATCATTAGAATGCCTAATTAGATATTGTAGTTTATACTTGCTTATGATTGTTTGCATAGATTTTTAACAGGCTGGTAACATGCTTGAACAAGTGCTCATATATAACCTTTACAGAACTATGGCAGTTGTTATACCAAAAAATCAATACACTTCTCTAAGCTATTGAAAAATAGGATCCTGTTTGTTTAGTTTTTAGGGGGATGCGAATGTAATGAATCCTGTGACTTGATCCTTTTAGGATCATTTTGTAGCAAATTTTACTGGCACTGCAGCCTGTAATGGCAACTTCTGCAAACAGGCAAGATGTCTGTAAACTCAAGGGTGTAGAACAGAAATGACAAGCATAGCAATGGAGATCACAATATTAATAAAATGTAAAATATAGTAATACTATAGTGCTAACCAAGCTTAAGACTCTGTTGAGTGGAGACATGTCTAGTGGAAGGTGTCCCTTCCACAGCAGAGGGTTGAAATAAGATGACCTTTAAGGTCCTTTCCAACCCAAACCATTCTATGAATTTTTTCAAAGCAAACCATGAATTATCACCTGAAGTCCACTCTAGCCCCCAGTGCTACATGGGAAACTGCTGTTAGTGCTGTTAAACACTCTGTGGTGGAACTACTTGTGGGCTTTGAATTTTAAGGTTTCTGTACTGTTTTTATCCAATAACAGCACTGTGTGTTGGCTCTAAGTTTGCATTTTTAAGGACTGTACGAATTTAGCATCTGATGATTAAGACATTCTCAAAATTTTGAGGCTACAGGCACAATATGTATTACTTGAGGTTGTTCTTGTAGGTTCTTTATTTGGTTGCAGAAGTTACTATTTACAGTATTTGTGTTAGTGGAAAAATTAACATGTCACTATTTTGAAACAACAAAGGTCTGTTTGTGTTTATTTGTCATAGACATTTATATTTGTAATTGTCCATAAGCAACTAATGATTTAAAATCATTCTAAATCAGGATGTATTTGCTTCAAATATCCAGTAGTCCATGGGGAATCATACTCACATAGTAAAATTCTTGAAACGGAGTTGTGAATTGTTTTTGTCTTCTCCAGTTTTAATTTGAGTTTCTTGTGGCCATCAATAGTAGCTTGAAAATGTTTCTATTGGAGAATGTTAATCTTTGATAAATGCCATATTATCTAAAAATACTGTTTAGTTCAAAGCATATCCATGCAATTAAATAATACTTGGTTCCTTAAAAGTGATACCTTGCTGAGGTTTTTTCCTTTCATAGGGCATGTATCAGTTCTCAGCTGATAAATAAATAGGATTTCTTACTGATTTATTCTGGATAGTATTTAATTAAAATGCAGTGTGTGACAGGACTTGTCTTGGTTGCTACTGAGATTTTTATTTTTTTTGTAAGTGCTCTGTTTGTTAGGGCCACTTGGCAAAAATGTAGAAGAAATGTTTCCTGTCCCACAGAGCCTATAAAACAAATGGCTAATCCAAATTCCCTTGAAATGCACAAAAAATAATGTGTTTTCTGGTTAATTATTTATAAGAGAGTTTTCATGTTTTCAGATCTTGTGCAAAAATTTTTTAAAAAATTGAAAAATTGTATTTAAAAGTGATTGAAAATAAAAGTCTATATCTACATTTTGTCTTTATTGTACTCAGAAAAAAAATGTTCAGCTGTACTGTTATCTGTGACTCTAGAGACTTCTGGGTTATTGGATTCTCAGCACATTGAAATTTAATATATTTGCAAGATGGTAGGTATGTAAGAGTGTTTACTTACAACTTTAAGCCGATGTATTTTACATAGTTTAAAACATCTGCAATAATTAGCAAGAATTTAGTCATTTTGATAGAACAAAAATCAACTGTTTGTTAGGAATGCTTGAAATAGCTAGAAATCTCTTGGTACTGATGAGTCATTATTTTGTAGTTTTCAGATCTACTAAACTTACTCCTTTTCAAAGTTATGAAGGAATTAGAAGTTGTGCTATATGTCGATGTGATAAAGATGCTGACACTAGAGTTCAGCTTTGGGCTGTGCCAAGAGGGTAATATAGTGCAGCTGAAGATACCATTTTGGATCCCTTTTTTTTTTTTTTTTTTTTTTTTGTTTTTTTTTTTTTTTTTTTGTTGCTGTCTGGGTTTATTTATTTGTTTCTTGGTTGTTTAACAACTACTATTGCCTTAAAACTAGTAAAGTAACATTCATATGGCAGCATGCTGAGGTGATTGCATATCACTACAGTGGCAATATGCTTAGTGCATACCAAGTATCACTGAAATATAGAAAGAGTTCTCT
This sequence comes from Serilophus lunatus, assembly GCA_013399895.1. Taxonomy (NCBI): domain Eukaryota; kingdom Metazoa; phylum Chordata; class Aves; order Passeriformes; family Eurylaimidae; genus Serilophus; species Serilophus lunatus. The sequence continues at coordinate 2,396,472 of VXBA01002086.1, read as the reverse complement.
GTTAAAATTTGAAATAGAAGCATATAGTGGGCTTAACAATATCAAATAAAACTTCATAAAAATACATGATAGAGAGCATTCTAAAGGGATTTTTTTAAAAAAAAATTTTGAGCTTCTTGCACATGGTGCTGCTGCCAGAAACATCTGATAAGCCTCCTCAAGACTTCTTCTTATCTGTTAGTTGACCACTTTGGTCTTTTCCTACATATACCAGTGCCAACCAGGACTAATGTATGTCTATATATCTTTTGTTCTGTGGTATAGACGTGCAATGACATGTTGTCCTTTGGATTTGCAGCGCTCAGGAGAACCTTATGCTGGCTGCAATAGGAGAAGGACATGCTGGCTTCGTTCCTAGTCTACTGCATGGGAAAATAGACTGCTCAGAATTTATTTTTTAACCTCAAATATTACACTAGCTTCAATTAGTCTATTCAGTATTCTATATCTGAGTTAATTGTAGATGCTAGAAAACCATTTGACTTTGAGTTTTTGGAGTAAAGAAAGAGAGGATTTCTTCTGATTCTAGAGTTTTGACCTAAGGATGTGCACAGCTCTTACTGAGATTGGCCAAAGTCTGTTTCTTTTACCACACATTGAACTGAGCTCTAACTGCACTCTTAGCTTGGACAGCTCAGAAATAGGATTTTCAAAGTAGCCGGTCCTATTATTCTGAAATATGCCTTCCCCTGGCATTGCCTACCTGTTTCTTGCGCACATTGCCCAGTGTGCTGTGCATGTTTCCCAAGCAGGGCAGCTGTTTATCATCAACTGTCACAGAGCACACTGTGGCCAGGACCCCACAGTGGGCACTAAATGTGTGATATTTTTGGTATGCGCATGGACCAACGAAGGCCTCTACACACCTCATGAAACAGGCATGAAGTAAACAAATTAATTTACAGGGAGCAGGCAGAGGTGCGAGCAGAATCTGGGTTTCCTATCTATAGAATTCTGCCTCCACCACTTAAGTGGTGTCACCAGAGAAGGAGTGTCAGACCCAGTCCTGTTGCTTGTGCTCTTACAGTGAAAGGGTTGTGCTTGTACAGGCAGGTCTGCTAATGCTGCACAGTTTGTCCTTAATTTTGAAGTCAGAACGATGGCCACTGCTTGTAGATAAACTGCATAAAAAAATTAACATTTCAGATGGCTGGATAGCCTCATTTTTTGGGGAAAAGTTATTTTTTGTGTTGGTGCAGCAAACCATTGGATTTAAAGTGAGATTGGTTGTATTTTCCTTTTAAATAGAAATAAATGCTTAAAGCAATAAATTTAAACAATAAACTTGCTCACAAGTCATTTCATAAGGCTGTTTTATCTTTCATAATCTTGTAACGGTAGTATTCAAAATACCACTCATCATCTGCTTGCATATATATATGAAGCCTGAACAAAATAAAAGTACACTGTCAGTTAAGTTTGTACAATTTCAATGTGTTTATTCATTCTAGCCTAAAATAAAATTACTCTTTCTGAAATTAGCATTTATTAAGTAAGTATTAGTCTAGGATAGAGACTGTTATGACATTCTTTCTTAAGAAAAAAATATTCTTTCTACATTCAACAACCTCCCAAATTTTCTTCCAAAAGAGAAGGTATTTAGATTGAAGCAAGAAAATAATGTCCGTGAAATAGTTTAAAAAGAGCGCTTGCCTGGACTGGGACAAAGGAAATCCAGCATTCTTTTTTTTTCTTTTGAATAAGGCCCTCCTGCTCAGATTTCATCTTGGTATGATTTTCAGATGTCTATGTACACTTCTGTCCCTTTGTGTCTCTTTTTCTTACTGTCTTTCACTTTCTACAGCGAATCTATGCAGAAATCTACAAAACTCGTGAAACTAAGGTGAGTCGAATGTCATCTCCTTAGATTTCTGATAGCACGGAGAGTTGGACGGGTTGTGTCCAAAGCTCGTTGTTCAAACCAGCAGATGGTGCTATGCAGCATCTTATGACTCCACGTATCAAGTACAGTAATTTTTGAACCAGAAAACTACTTAAAGTTTCCAGCGCAATTCCTGAACTGAAACAAATGTTTGTGGAATTAAGTAGTGATTTCCTTTAAGTCTGGGGGACTATTTTAGTGGGTATGTTTTCAGTCTTTAGATGTTAACATATGCCATATATTGTTTTGTTTTTTTCTTGATGGAATCAGGGGTACCCAAGCACATTTAAACCAACTGTAACTGTTCATGTCACTTAGTAAAGGTTTGAATTTTCTGACAGAATAACTAATAAAACTTTCATATTAAGAGTTAAAATGTTTTAGAAGAGAAAATATTCTGGAAACTGTAAGTAAAAACAGCAGCTAACCTTTTATTTATGAAATACAGATGAGGGAATGTTTGGGGTTTTTTTCTTTTCAGCAATAACCCTTGCTGTGTGAATAGTACAAACGAGTTGAAATATTCAGTTATATACTGCATACCCAGGGCTTAAAAATGTAAAGATAATGCACCCTGGATGTGTCTTTTAGATTAAAAGCTAAGCATAACAAAAGAAATTATCTTGTATTTAGTTTCAAATTGCAGTGTGGCTGTACATTGCTCTAAGATTTAACAAAAGGGTTAACTGAAAATTCTGATGCAAGAATCAAATATGGAGCACTTGAATTGTAAATAAGATTGTTCCAAGGTTTCAATTTGTTGTATTAGTCAGTGACAATGCATGCCATAAGATTAGTCTACCCAAAGTAAACAAGCAGTAGTCTGTGTGCATCTCCAGCAATTGGTTCGGGTTATATGTATGCAGCTTTGTTTCTGATAATGGATTCAAGTTCAACATAAATAAAAACAGTGTACATTAAGGAGGATAAATATCTAATTGCCATAATCTGCATCTAGAATTGAATGCATGTAAACTTGTTATCCATAGACAATTCCTCAGAACAGAAAGTAGCTGGCTGGGTGAAGATTATCAGCAAAATATCTGTGTTTTGTTTTTCTGTTAAGCCTTTTTTCTTCAAAGATGGAAACTATAATTTTGGGAGGTGCTTTTTGAAAATCATAGCATTTGAACCTTTTAAATATGAGATGGAATTATATTATGTGGTTTATATATATTTTGTGGCACTATAATAAAATGCAACCTTTGTAGATTGTAAGATCAGTAGAGAGCAGACCTATGTTGTTAAAAGTTTTGATATAATTTAAAATTCTTTTCCCCGCAGAATTTAATTTAAGCTCAGAAAATATATTGTTTTTTATCTCAACACTTTAAAAAATGAAATAATATTTTTATGTCAGTATGCATGAGCAAGATACAGATAGGGGTTTTTATATTTTTTTATAAATGATGCTTTAAAATGTACTGTACTCACTCAGTTTGAAAAAGAAAGCAGAGTGTTTGCTTTCAAAGTGCATGTTATAGGGCCAGGCAGAATTGTGTTTCTGCTGAGCATCCTGATACTGAAAATTACATCTAACAAAGTTCAAAACTATTAATATTAGGGTAATCTGTTTGAGGTTAATATCTTAACATAGGGGAAAAAAAGTACAGGAAACCGTGACTGATTTGAATAACGCATATTGCTTTCCCAAGAACCAGCATTTTGGGGTATGTTTTTTTTTGTGTGTGGTTTGTTTTTTTTTTTGAGTACTAGTTAATACATCTAGAGTAGCTGCATTCACTTATTTCATTTTTTTTTTTTTAAAAAAAGACTATTTAACAGAAATTTTTTCTCTAATTTTTTAATGGTTACTTGTACTAAAATGTATTTGGCTTTTGATAAATATAATTAAATATTTCTACCTTCTAGATCTACATTGAAACTAAATATCTTGTTGAAAAGAATTATTGTCATAAAAAAATTAATATTGATAAATTTCAAAAGATGAATATGAATTTGAAAAGAGAGTTAAACACAGTGTCAGTGTTCAGACTTAATATCTTCATGTCAGGGCTTTGCCTCTTACAAAGCTGTTAATTCTTTTTTTTAAAGAAAATCCATTATTTAAACAGATATTCCAGAATTGGAAGCTACTTTGAAATTACTGTAAAATTATGATATTCATCACAAGTTTTAACAGTTTTAAAACTTCTAAATGGAGAAAATGCTGATAAGTAGTCATAGTTAAATTATTTTTGTCAGTAAGTTTGGTTTCTGTATAATTTCTGTAGAGTTAATGATTTTAAAAAATTAACAATGAGTTTGAATATTATTGCTCCATAATTGATAGATAAAAATATTGTAGTTGGGTATTTAGAATCAGTATCATATCTTCAAGATTTCAGTAATATAGATCAACATGTATTCCCAATATACTAATATGGGCCTGCTATCACTGGACAAAATTAAAATTGTCCATAGGAAATGTTATGTCTTATAAAGATTTCATTGCATTTATAAATAAGAAGTATATTTCTAGTGTTTCTTTTAGGGAAAGTAAGCTATTTTTGCCTTACATAAGGCAATTTTCTTAGTATGATCTTTAAAGCATTAATTTTTCAGGAACATGTATTATTTGCTTGTAAATATCAATTATTATTTTTGTTATAAACTGCAGTCCAATTTCCTCAGGTATTTATTTCTATTTAATATGCTGAAAATGAATATTGAAATGACTAAATTGCTTGTCCTTGAACTCATTGCGTTACTACACTTCATCTCACTTCATCATTTAATTTGTATGGTTTCCAAATCTACGTGATTATCATCTATTAGTACCCTTGGTGACAGAGGGCAGGACACTGCTGTATCAGAGTTAATAAAGCAGAAACACAAGCCTAATTACTATGGGAGGTAAGCCATGCTGGCAAGATTTGCCTTTCACAAAAGGCCTATATGTGGTTAATACTTACAAATAAAGACACACATCTACAGACATCTATGTGTGTGTTTCTTTCCCATGTTGACTTAGTTCATTTTTGTATTACAATTTTTGATAAAGTTTCCTTTTTTTGTAGCCTTCTCTGAATATATTACTGTAATAGTTCTCAGATGCTTTATGTTCAATTTTGAAAACTTAGCTATACATGGAAGCTTTTCATCCGAGTTAACTGTAATGATTATGCAAATATAGAGTAGATACTCTCAGGCAATGCTTCTATATCTGCAAATTTATATTAACAAGCATGTGTACTGTATATATAAATTTGAGATTGTGCATAGCAAACTGAAAACACTTGTCATAATAGTATTAAATATAATGAATACAGAATATTAAACATGAATTTGTGCAGTTTTTTAATACAGGTGGGGTCTGTATTTGTATTTGCATGCACACCTATGTAGAGAAATCGATGTCATAAAAACTTATTTTGCTGCCACTATCCTCTTACTCATTGTGAAAATACATAGTCTTGGTCCACACTTCTTATAAATTGTAGTTATTTTAAAGACAAAATGGTTTACTTGTATACTTCAAATCTCTAGAACTGATCCACATATTTTTAAAGATACCTGAATTTCATACTTGCAAATATAGGTGCATTTAATTTGCAGAATACTATGTAGCTCTGGAAAATTTTAAGTCTTTGAGTAGTATTTATGAAGATTTTGTTCTGAAGTTATACAATCTTTATTCAATAAAAATAAATACAAATTTTTATACAATAAGACTGAAAAATCTTAAAATAGTTTATTCAAGACTTCATATAAAATGCTTTATTGATTGACTCCCTGTCAATTTTAATTTAAGCTTTATGATTCAATCTGTGTCTATTTTTAATTTAAGTGGATTACATTCCGTAAAGATCCTTTTACTGTATTGACTTAGATGTACCATATTATTAGGTACTATGAGTTCAGCTTCTACAAATCTGTTAATACATAAAACCATAAGAAGCCTCTTATGTTCAAACCAGGTTAGAGTGAAGACATCAGATTAATATTTGATCATGTAGAAGTGCCCTTAATCAGATTTACTTATTTCTCAGAGTGTTTCTGCAATTATCATAATTGTTGTGCTAAATATGTTTGTCTTTATATCTGGCTTTGGGCATAATCTTCTCTCTTGAAACCATGTCATTGTGAGACTCGGATTCCTGCACAAAACCCAATTAATATTAAGATGACAGTCCCTGATGAGTTCCCAAGGAGCCAGCAGCTGAGCAGACTCTGTAACATTCTTAAGTACAGACTACTTGAATGATCAAGAGCATCTGAGGGAGACATACAATTCAATAATCCCTTTCTCAGGAAAGTCAAGAGTCCTATGAGATAAGAGTGAAATCAAAGGAACACATCAGAAAGAAAATGACTGGTATAGTCTTGTAGTGTCTCTATTAAAATGCAAAAATTATGGATTTTTTAGGGGTGATGGGAACCTTTTCTGTTTTATTGATTTCTTTTTATAGTTTGATGATTTCTCTAAGATTATCTTAAAAGCTTAAAGAATAAAGAGACTTCATCAAAAGGTATTGTGTGACAGACACATACATACTTTTTGTTTCCATTATATTAATTAAACAGCACAATTTCAGTGGTTCCTGTATTTGAGACATGCGCTTTATGCATATGGTACATTTGTAGGTTTTGTTTTGTTTTTTTCTGGTGGTGACTCATAAATGATAAATAGGCCACATGCGAATTACTCTGTAAGAATTGTTCCTTGAAAATGTGGAGTTTCAGACAAGCAATACTGTTTACTGGGTTTTGTATGCATCAAAATAGCAACAACTGCTCTTTTCTGACATCCTCTTCTATGATCTAAAATCAACAACTGAACTTACTCTCTGATGACAGCAGGTTAACCTATTGATTTGTAATCAGAAATTGGTTTCCTGTCACTTTAAAAGGGAAGCACTAAGGGGCAGTAAAAACAAGCCTGTCTGTTCTAGATGAAGCTCTGGTTCAAGCTCTATGCTGTACATTTTCTTTTTTTAAACAGTTTGCTTTTTAGAAAAAAAAAAAGCAAGCTATAGTTAGACTGAAAAGGCCTATTGCCTTTTATCTTATTATATTGTGCAGGGTTTGCGTTTGAATTGCTTTTCAGGTCCTTCTTCTGTAATAACATTATTATTATAATAATACGTAAAATTAAGATTTTATTTTTTTAACGGTTAAATAGCTGAAGATGGTATTTCTAGAGGTTAAAAACATAAACCAAACAAAGCATCTCAATGCTGGTAAGTGTTCTTTCACTATACATTTGCATCATTAACAAAGTTTCATTATTTGAAATGTGTTAGACAGTAAAATAGTAAATGTTACTAAGTGATCAAAAATGCTCTTCTGTTCAAAAATGCTCTTCTATATCTTTGTTAGTGTTCCTACATTGTCCTTTAGGTTTGTCTTGTGTATTCACTCAATAGATTTATTCAAGTAGTTATATAAAGATTTGTTTCAAAACCAGCAAGATTGTAATGGAATGCAGCACAGGCACTTTCTAAATGCAGATTTTTTAGTCTTACTCATCCTCTGGTTTTAGTTCCGTTTATTGTATATTATGGTAAACTTTGCAGCTGAGGGCATTATCCTAAGAACACCTAATATTACATTAGAAGTATGTCCTACCAACACAAGCATTTTTGATCATTTTCCCATGCTAAACTGGACTAAATTATGAAGGATGTGAAATAAAATGTGCTTTCTAGTTTTCTTCCACCTAATTAATATTCAAAAGAATCAAAGAGGAAAAAAATGAATACCTAAATCATACATCTATGTGTACCTTGTAAGCTTCATCATAAAGGCAGAATAACCCCATACTTGGTTAAAATCCAACTTAAAAGTCAACACACAAAGGTGACTGCTGTATAATATTAGACATATCTGTATTATCTGGGCACATTGCTGTTCCACCAGAATCTCTCAATAGTAATTATTATGCCAAGCACCCTGTTGGCACAATTACACTAAAGCTCTAATTAGTAGCAGTAAGATTAGAACCCCTACATGTTAAATCTGTAGAAGCAAAGCTGAGTGAAGGATTTAAAACAGTTTCAAAACATTGTATTGTCTTTATTACAGTCTTTATATTTCAGCAAAGAAGGTGTGTTTTTTTTTTTTCATAAAATGCACTTAATATAATCTGGCTCTGTCACTAAAAATAGGAAAGATAAGGTAATTGCAGTCAAACCTCAGTACTCAGCTTCTATCTAGGTGCTTTAAATCTTAAGTGTCAAATTCAGTGAACTCTAGTGGAAGTCATATACTTGGAAATTTTTGCTTTGATGAATCTATTATTTTTAGATGGATAAAGGCTATTTTTCCTGGTGCCTTTATCAATTATTAGTGACCATTGAGTGTTCTGCACTGTAACTGTCTGCCATGTGGCAAGTCTTATGTCACAACTTTACTGGCAGCTAAATGTGATCCTTAATTTACACCTTCCTCTTTTTCACTCTTTGTCATTCTTTCTGTAAAGTAGTAAAAACATCTAGTTCAGCTACGGCCTTATGGACAGTACACAAACACTGGGTTATGCCTGTCTGGATCTGCTCCCTTAGCAGGGAAGAAACAGAAGCCAGTATAAATGATGTCAAAGGATTGATTTTGCTGTTTGAAAAGTGGTGGTCATAGCATCTGTCCAATAGCAAGGAGGTTTTAGCAGTTTTGAAACAGCTGAGGATGCATCCTCATCCACATTTTTGGTATCTACTAAATCAGAGTTGAAAAATAAAATTTCTGAATAATACTTTATATATACTACAGGACCTTTTCCCCCAGTGATCTTAGTTACAGTATATTCACATGATACATCAGTTCACTCTTAAAATAAGTTGAGATTTGTGTGCCTTAAGAGTTTTTCTCTGCTTCTGGTTGTTAGTATACTTTGTGCTTGAGGAGAGGGTGCTTGCATCTTCTGGATTCTGTTTTAGGAACAATTTCTTTAACTGTGTTGAATTGTAATAATGATTCCTCTCATCAATTTAATTACTCTTATTTATAGCATATGCCAATTTCTCACTGAGAAAATGATTGTATGATTGCTTTGTCTTAATGTTTATTGATTGTACAGTGCCACTAAAAAAAAAAAGCTAACTGAAACTGGAAATATATTCCTGCTCCTTTTAGTAAGATTTGAATTATGCCTACAGTAGAAACAGCATTGATTGAGCTTTCCTCGAGCTTCACCTAAGGGGATGAAGACACCTGTGCTTCTCATCTAGGTTAATTTAGAGGTAGAGTTATCAGCAATACAGGAAGGCAGAGACCTAAGAATTAATTTCATGACAGATTTTGCACTTCAGACCTTCATGTTTTAGGATACTGTTTAGTACCATTGTACATCTCACTAAATTGGTCTGACAAAATAAGCACAAGACAATATTGGGAGCAAAGGGGTTGCCTACATTTAAAAATTTCTCCTACTGTGTTTTTCCATAGTAGAATAACGAGTCTTGCATGACACCACAACTGTGCTTTGTCAGCTCAGGAAGAAACATTAAGGTATTTTTTGGTATAGCTTCAGGCTGGTTCAGTGAGTTGTGCTGCTGAAAAGAAAAGCACAAAGTACATTGCACTAACTCTACTCAGACAACCTCATATAATCGATCTAATTAAATACTTTTTTTGTAAATGCCTAGATGTTGAGGGAACAGGTGAAAATCATCAGTGCTCCAAAGGTATTGGGTTTTTATATGCATTATTCAGACTTAATTTATAGTCTTTGTTATCTGTAGTATGTGGCAGACTCAAGAGCCTGCTGTCTTATGTTCAATATTTACCCTGATTTTAAAACAACAAAAATATTTTTAGTCTCAACTTCAAGGGAGAAAGCTTGTAATGAAAAATGAAAGACATATATGAACAATAGCTGTCATTAAATAACATGGTTTATGATTTTAAAGAATTCGAAAATGGTTGAAGTTCATGTTTCTCTCATTGTTAGTACTATTAAATGCATATTAGCATGGTCATTTTTGTTTAATGGAAACAAATAACAGTTAATCTTATTGGGAGGTTAAGTGGGTTTACTCTGCAAAGGGCAAATCCCAGATGAATGTTTTCTTTTTTAAAGAATAGCTTTAGTCACTGACAGATGGTCTCTGTCTGAGTCTCCCTGTAGACAGATACAGTTTCTTTTTACACATTTATGAAAGTTGTAGATACAGATATTCAGTAATATGCTGTTGTGTAGGACAAAGAGCAAGTCTGGTGGATTGATAGGATTAGGTTTCAGAACGGTGGCATATGGTAGCTTTACCAAAGTGGGCAAAATCTGAAAGGAAAAAAAATATCTACAGTTACAGCTACTCATATAATAGAAGAATTTATATTTGGCCAATTGCCTCTTACAAAAGATCGTGTGGTAGTTTTTAGACTCAACCCTAAGCAGAGTTAAATATCATTAAGCTGTGGTTACGTGCATTTCTGGCTTTCAGATAACTGCAAACAAATTGCAATGTAATCTTAAGTGCAGAAAAGCAGTAATGCCCTAATTTAGAATATTGATAATTTGGTCCCTGACCCTAACGAATCAGATTTCAATATCACTTACATGTCTATGGCAAATTTGTTTTATAAATAAAACTAAGAGCCTCCATAATCCTGCCTGATAAGCCTGCCTTTTGCTTACCCTGTATACTACATGTAAAGTTATAACATCATTATAACCTTAATCAAATAACTATACAATATATTTAGTTGTAATTTGTCACAGTAAAATTATTCATAGGTGTCTTGAGTAAGTCCAGTTTTATTTATGTGTTATGCCATAGCATGTTTTTTGGCAATGGAATTTGCTAGATTTCATAGATTTACTGTGTCTGCTTTTTTTTTTATGACTGACATAGCAATAACCAGATTGCAAGGATATTTATGTTGTTTGTGGCTTAGCAAGATAATTAAAGGATATAAATTAATCAAGTGCAATTAATTAGAAACTTTATGTTCACAGCAGTCCTTCTTTGCATGTATAATTTATATGTATTGATTTCTTGGCTTTCATTAGCCTATGAGATAACAGCAAAAATGCATTAGAGAAGAAAATGTACAATTAGCGTGAGAGTGAACCCTGGCATAATTGATAGATCAGCACATGTTTGGGGCAAATATAAAGCTTTGTTAACTGTCATAAGCAGTTAGAATTGATAAGTGGTATTTCACTACATATCTCCCAGCTGATTAATGGTGTTTTTAAAGAGTCCTCTTAATGAGAAGCTGATAGGTTGGTTGAATTTACATTTTAATCAGAGTATTTATGATGGAGGCAGCCATAAGAAATTCATTGGCACAGTGGTAAGGACCTTCCCTGAGGGATTTGGGGGAAGAGAAAGCATTTTAATATGGCTACTCACCTTCCCCTTCTTTGTGTGACCTGGTCAATGCACAGGAAGGGCAAGCCTTTTTGCTATCAGCTAAGAACTTACTGTTTTTAGGGAAAATTTCAGTTTCAACTGAGCTAATGAGTAGGGAAAAACAAGGATAAGAACCTATGGAATACTTGTAAACTTGCACAGGAAGGTGTAGCTCTGCTATCAACAATAATCTGTAACAACTACTTTTGTATCCTCACTGTGTGTGCTGCTGCGTTTTAGTTATAGCTTTGTTTAAATAACACATTTGTTTTATACTTATAAGCCCTTCTACTGTAGGAGAAGTCTTGGTCAAAACTAGTCACTGATATTCAGTTGAGCAAGGATTTAGATTTGAGGTATGTTGGAATAGCCTCAGTCAATTTGTGAGTGGGGTTTATGATTCGCCATTCAGATGTACTTTATAAGAACAACTGTTTATATGTTACTTCAAAACACATATACATTTTTTACTTACAGATACTTGCTTGAAACCAAAGCTTTCATATAAAAATTTTCAAGTCATAAGTTCTATTTTAGGTTATATTCTGATTTATATATGCATGCACTCTGCTTTAATAAAAATATCTAGGTAATGCATATACTCTCATGTTCCCAAAATGCTGTCCAGAAAATAAGCAGCTTTTTTCATCTAGTTAAACTTGTTGCTCAAATGGAGGAGAGCTAGACTCAAAGTATCTTGCTTTAGTCTTTTTTATTGACTTGTCTTGGAAGTTAATAGCCTCATGTATCATTTTCTGTCTTGATAAATTCTATTTGATTTTCTTTGTATACCTATTCCACAAAACAAGCAATAGCTGGATTTATTTTGTACGTAGTATGTTAAATAAAAATATCTAGTTTAGGTATTTCAGGTTTTTTCATTTTGTGTTACACTGCTAAATTACAGTAGCAGATCAGTAGAACTAATTCATAGAATATTAGATATTTAGTATAAGAAAGGAAGTTATATCTAACAATGAAATGAAATTAAGCATCTCATGCTTAAAAATCATATGTTATTTGTATGTCATATTAGCTATATCAGATAAGCACCTTAGGCCATATATAGAAATGTTATTTTTGTATTGTAAATGTCTGAATTATTCAGAGTTCATTAGTTTCCTTTTTTTACAACTCAAAATAAATGAAAGTTGGATGAGTTTTTCTATTCCATAGCAGTAGCTACGCAGCATCACCAAGTGACAGTTTTATAGACAGCATGGTAATGGCTTATTCCTTTACAAAGGAGAAAAAGTGATTATTGTATCACTTATTATTCTAGTGTAGAAATGAATGTTTCCTACATTTGTAGTTTAGATAGGTTTGCCACCTTAATGCAAAGTTGTCTGTTGTATTGTCCTTACTTGCTCAGTTTGCATTGTGCCCGTTGCTTTACACAGTGTCTTTGGTTGGATTTGTTGGCGTTTTGAAGGTGGGAACTATTGTTTCATCTCTCTACTGGCCCCGGGGAAGAAGAGTATCAAGTACTTTCTATGACGTAAATCCCTTTTTTATTTAGAGCTACTAGAATATAAAACTAAGCAACAATACTTTGATATAATTTGGAAATAATAATGTCTGAATTCAAGTGACTTGAATGTGATCATACAGGTTTTTTTGACCACAATCAGGAAATTGAATTATGTATCTAAAGAATGGTCACGTGACATATGCTTGCTCCAATTGAACTAGAGAGATTCCATTCACCGGAACAATTCTCTTCCCCTGACCTCTTTGCCAGTTTCCCTGATACATTCAATGTCTTTGTGCCTTTTAGTGACCGGTACCTCAGATTTTGGTATGATGCCTTTTTCTTGCATACTTACCACTTACCAGTTGTTGAAAGTCTGAGCAGTTCCTGTGCCATCCCTTGGCAGCCAGAGGCCTCTGTAGTGGCTGCTTGCGTCCACAAACAGTGGACCTAAGAAAAGCTCTTTCTGGAAAACCATATACTGGAGACTCTTGTTTCCCTTATTTCCTCTTCTGCACTTGAGGACCAGTGTGTATGTGTACCTTGTAGCGTACAGTTGCATGCTTCATACTGAGAACTCACTTCCAAATGAACCAGGTTTATGTGTAAAAGTTACAAGACAAGCTAAACCTGAAGGTAAAACATTATATAAATCTGTCTATATATAATAATTCCAAACTGAGTGAAATGAAAAAAAAAATATTATTTTACAGGGAATAATAAAAGTTTCCTTGATTTTCAATTTGCTTTGAAAGTCAGATGTATTACAGATGCTTTTTGTAAAGCAGGTATGTTAGATACATAATGATGTAATTTCCTTTCTTGTGGTATACTTCATGTCATCTTAAGTGGAATCTGCACAAGAAAAATACTTCAAAATTTTTGTGCCGTACTGTTATGATCTCTTTAAATGTTTGACTGCATGGTTTTGCAGTGAGGTATGTAACTTTTATTTAAAATGTTGGGCAGGTAAGCTAGGAGTAGACAACTGCAGAAATCCCATTATCTGTTCACAAATGCAATGTTGTCAGTGGACAACAAAGGCAGGTTTAACAACTTTACCTGAGCAAAATATAGAAAATATCTATAATTTTAACTAAGTTGTTGTTCATACACTTTAGCATTTCAAGTGAAAGATCAGGTGTTTTCATTTTATAATCATTTGGGTTCTCTCTGGTTTAGTGCCAAGAACTCTTTGGGAGTGAAATGCAACAGGATTCCAATTGAAAAGACGAATAGGCAGTGGTCTGATAAGGAACGTGATATGTAAGTTGTTGATGTGAATGTATTAAATTAGTTTATATGTACCGGCAGAAGAGCTACTTGAGTAAGGTTACTAACCACTATAAATTCTCCAGTGAATGGGAGCGTGCCCAGGATTTTACATGAGACTTTTTGTTGTAGGATTCCCATTGCTGGCTGAGTCAAGTGCAGCTTATACTGTAAAACCAGTTCGAAGATGCTGCCCTAAGCAATTTGTGAGGTGGGGGATCTGGCAAACAATACATAAAGAAATCCCTACCTGAATGTGATGGCTACATTATGGCATTGGCCGTTCTTTTTGCATGTATCGAAATTAGCTGAAATCTGTCTCCTGTGCAGTAAAGAGCAGCATTTCTGAGACAGGACATTTTTCTGAAAGTTCTGCCAGAATTTCAGTGTAGAATATGCTTCTGCTGTGCCCTCTGCAAATAAATGCATTTTGTACAGAATTGACATTCCAGTTTAATAGATTACATATATTTTGTCTTCCTCACAGTTTTTATCTAAAGTCTCTGTACTTTTGTTTTAGAAAGATAATGGAAGCTTGTTTCTGATCAAAGCTGCTTCCTGAATCTTTTATTTTTATGCTAGCTGATTTAAATTCACAGGTTAATGGGAGTAATGAGGATAGAACAACTCCGTTCCTCAGGAAAAGAGGGCATTTATTCTGAAAGAAGGAGGGACACTGTTATAAATTCCTAATGTTTTTTGTAATATAGACAAAATAATTGGCCTGACTGACTGATGGCTCCAAACTTTCTGGGACAAATTTTCTGAGATTCTGGAAGAACAGGGGAAAAAAAATCCCACAAAGAACCTAAACAAGACATGTAAAAGAGAAGTATGTACTTACATGCAATGGTAAGGTATATGGTATTTCAGGTAGAGATATAAAGATAAGATGTACACTCAAAAAAAGTCTTCATTGCAGTTGTCTTTGTAAACACCCCTCTTCTAATGCTGATTAGTTCTACAGATCTTGGTGAGACTGCTGGTAGTGGGCTCATGATTTTATTTCTCCATACTAACCTATCATTTTATTACCCTTTGGTCATCACACAGGAGGACAGTCAAACATTTTGTTGACTATAGAATAACATACAAAGTTTTTCTACTCTTCAGTTTAGATGTGCATGAAATGAATAGTGATGAGGCAAAAATAGCACAGTTTCCATATATATTTATCTTGGGTTTGTCTGTTTGTGATTAGTTCCAACTCACAATGGAAGATAAGAAGGGAACATTGATTTGAAATACTTAAGTGTGAACTTAATCCCATTAAGTAACTTCCTAAATTCATCAGAGTGCCTGTGAGGACTTCAGTATATGACTGTTGCTTAAATTTGTTTGAGGAGGTTATAGGATTGCTGGCTTCAGTGAACATTGCAGCATTGGATTTCAATGTTGAATCTTCTATATAAAATAGTATTTTTTTCAAGAAAATTGTCAAATATTGTGCAAGTTAGGACTGTGCGTTGTGCCCATTAATATGCATATCATGGTTTTAATTTTTTATTGACTGTGTTGAGCATGACTGCAAGAGAAGAGAAAATCATCCCGTGCAGTTGATGAACTCATATTCTGAGGAGGTGTCTGCAAAATGCTTGGCTATCCTGAAAAAATGTGGCAATTACATTTTAGTTTCATTTTTTGCTATTGTCATTCCTCTTGAATGAGGAGGGATTTTTTTTCTGGCTTATTTTATTGTGTTTCCATCTATTTTTGTTCCTGGATTGCACCTGCTCAGTAGTTATCTAATCTTTCTTAGAAGTTTGCACTCTAAAGCAAAAGCTTTGAAGTTTACACTGATTAGTGTTTTATGGCATAAGAGATATGTAGTTCCTTCTTTTACAGTGTTAAAGCTATTATGCACCTGGTGAAAAGATAGACATTAAAGTGCAGATGACAAACCTTTAAAATATTTAGTAGATTAAAGTACTGAATTACTCCCTACTACTTGTTCAAGGTCCTCAATTTTATAAAAAATTCTGCTAGTTTGGGCTCTGAAGACAAGGGCCTTTCATTTGTAGTTGCAAACTGGCAGACATTAGACATTTTGCAAAAAGCTAGCAGTCAGAGAAATCCACTGCAAT
This sequence comes from Serilophus lunatus, assembly GCA_013399895.1. Classification (NCBI taxonomy): domain Eukaryota; kingdom Metazoa; phylum Chordata; class Aves; order Passeriformes; family Eurylaimidae; genus Serilophus; species Serilophus lunatus. Next base: position 2,380,464 of record VXBA01002086.1, on the reverse strand, counting down.
TGGGATTCATTAAATCACTAGACTTCTTTGAAAAAAAGATAAGTAAATATCAAAACATTCACTGTAAAGTGTTTATTTCTGTATTTATATTTAGGATAGTACATAAATTGTATCTTACTGAAGAAAAGAAATCAAAAAGTGTCCCCACACAATGGGTAATAACACACCTTAGAAAAGCTTGTTGTTAAAAATTTAAGGCTCTCCATGCAATCATTTGGTTGGCGAGGTGACTATAACTTAATGAAGTTTATGATTGGGATGCAGAATCCAGTTGCAAATTTGAAAGATGGGCAGATCTGTGGCTCAGTAAGCCAGCCCTGCCTGTATGGAACACTTGGGAACTTACTGTATTTTACGTTAAGCTGAGAACAGCCCTGTGAACTCTGCCTGTCCCTGGTGGGAAAGTTTGCTTCAGAAGTTGAGGGAATTGCACTGAGAGGACTCATTGAGACAATACTGTGGAATGGTGGAAGAAATGTAGATAATACCTTAGAATGTAAATCATTCAACACCTTTTTCTGTTTGGACAAAACAGATAACTTCAGAGTTTCTTAGGCATCTTCTGAATTGAGAAGAGTTTGTTTTAAAACTGAGGTCTGTGTCACAATGTAGCAGCAGCTGGAAATGACAACAATCATTGTTATTGAACATAGCCGCGACGAAGCTCTAGTTAATAGTGACGAGCAGTATACTTTTGTTCACTCTAAAAATCCTAATCCTTTGCATTCCACATGTGACATATAGAACTTTTATCTTTTACATACTTTGTTCTACAGCTAAAGACAGTTTGATTATTTTTAACACTATTTTTTCAACAAGTATTTTATTGTCCTGCACTTTTTCAGCACATCATTTGAAATTGTTTGACCAGAGCATTCCAAACCAAAGTTTGTCCTAAATTGAGTGTACCTATACAAGCTTTGGAACTGTCATCACTGTGCAATGATCATGTAGCTGTTTTCTGTGAACTGTGTAATATTGTATGTGAAATAATAATCAAGAAAATTAGAAGAATAAGGTGTTTCCTTTTATCCAGAATGCCACTTTGTTACAAGAACAATCAGTCACTGATATCTGTGGTCCTAAATTTTCTTATGAAAGTCCTGGGACAAGAAAAAAAACTCTTAAAAACAAACAAACAAACAAACAAACAAACCCCAACAAATAAACCAAAAAAACCCCCCATACAAGAACAAACCACCAATGAAACAACACCCTGTCCCAACATGTTTCCACATAATCTAGGAGTCTGGAGATGAAATTTTAGGGAAAGTATCAAATACTGTGAGGGTCAGGCAAGCCTTCCTTTTGGCAGACTGGTCACATAAATTATATGGTAAAACAAACAAACAAAAATAAACTTGGGATGCCAGCAAGAACAGACTTTTAGTACTGAGGCAGTTGATTGGCTGAAAAGGATAAAAATGAAACAGGATAATCAGATTCCATCAGGCTCTGCCACTTGTGGAGATAACTCTAGTGGAAAAGGAGAATGACTGGCCTGTGCAGGTGAGAGAGCCCCATGAAAAAAATATGTAAAAAAGCAAAGAATTCAGTCCATGAATATAGCAAAGACTGGACTCAAAGTAAAAGCTGAGCTACTGTTCCACAAGTGCCAGTTCCATAAGATTAAGGTGAGGTCAAGCAGCTGAAAATGTGCATATTAACACAGAATTGACAAGGTTGGAAAAGACTGTAGCGATCACTAAGTCCAACCTTTTACCTAACTTAACAACCTATCCAACACCAATCTAACATCTAAACCATATAAAGCATGTCACTAAGTTCATCATCCAACCTATCCTTAAACACATCCAGGGACAGTGACTCCACCACCTCTCTGGGAAGCCCCTTCCAATGGGAAATCACTCTCTCTGTGAAAAAGTTTCTCCTAATATCCAACCTAAACCTCCACTGATGCAATCTGTGTTCTCTAGTTCTGACACTGGGAGCCTGAGAGAAGAGACTGACCCCCATCTGACTCCAATCTCCTTTCAGGTAGTTACAGACAGTGATAAGGTCACCCCTGAGCCTCCTCTTCTCCAGGCTGAGCAAGCCCAGGTCCCACAGCCAGTCCTCATAGAGCTTGGGCTCCAGCCCCTTCACCATTCTTCTTGTTAAGCCAGCAGGTGGTAAAAAGTGAAACAATTGTATGCTTCTCTAAAAGATCATAACTGGAAAAGGGTTTGAGGGAAGAAGGGGTTTTGTGGTGTGAAATGAAAAGCCTTTTCAGATCACGTGAATAAGAGTTTTGCCCTAGATATGAGAATTCTGAAATAGCTGTGATACTTTTTTGAGTTTATTAATAAAGATGTCCTCAAATTAAATTGCAGTTTTAGTCTTCCTTAGCAGAGTCTGAACTGAAAGCCATGAATTTCCATGGTCTTGAAGCCCAGGATGCTGAGCTCATGGAGTCCAGATGCACAGACACCAGCTGTCCTCTGTACGTTAGTTTCTGCTGTTTCTTAAATAGGAATATAAGTACTGCTGCCCTAGAGTCTCCTGTGCTTTCCTTTAAAAATTGAATATCCATCTCTGTTTAAACTATTTTAGAAACAATAAATAATGTCAATGTGCCCTCTGGAATAAGCAGAGCAGGGTTCCCTGAAACACTTGAACAACATTAATTTATAGTAACAGAGAAACTAGAAACTCAAGTAGAATTGTTGATTGTTTCCTGTTAATCCTAGAGTATCTTTTGGATGTAAATAAATTTTGTTGCTGATAGTATTGGTATGAGTATTTTTATGCAAAAACAAAGCAAAGTGCATTATTATAAGATTAGAAAAGCCATCTGAACAAAATACTATTGCATATGCTAGCTTATATATTTAAAAGGATTAGTTTGTTTCCTTTGAATTATATTATTATTTTGATAATTTATTTAGAATAGAAGATACTCAATATACCTGATTAAGTTCACATTTGTATTTTTTGTAATAGGGGCAGCAGCAATAAAACAGTAGAAACTTTAGAGGACACTGCTGTTCCATGTATTTATAACCATATAAATGCATTCTGCATTTAAAATGTTTAGGATACTGTCAGGGAAGCCTATGTAAGTTGTAAGCTTCTCAGAACAGCTTGTCTATGGCTGTTTTCCTAGTCTTGATTGTCATCTTTACTGTGGTATTATGGAAGTGGGATATTACAATTTGGATCATAGTTGCTGAAAGTGCTTGCAACTATTAAGCTCAATGGAACCATATTTTGAAAATAATTTTGATCAGCTTTGACCCCTCTAGCCAGAAAAATGTTTATATCAGTTTATTTGTGATGACCTAAGACTGACAGAAATCTGAGGTTGATATTAATGGAAGCATTCATGTCCTCAAAATAGGTAAAACTGCAAATAGTTGAAATGTGAGGTGGAGGCCATGCGTCACATCTGAAATCTATGCAACTCAGTGTAAAAATATAATTTGTTTGCACAAATCTTCAAATTTGCAAGAAGGAATATTTTACTGTTTCACTGGAGTATTTTTACTGTTTTGCAGTTTGGGTGTTGTTGTTGTGTTGTTGTTTTGTGGGGTCTTTTTGGTTTTGTTTTGTTTTTTTAAATATCACATTGGTTTCTTTGCAGATTAACTTTCAAGGGTGATCTGTATCTGGAAAAGAATTGTTGGCAATAGCAAAAACATTGGATACAATTTTTATATGCTTGGTAAAGTAAAAATAGATGTTTGATCTTCAGTGTTAGAAAAGTGAACTAAAATTAGGAAGTAGGTCAGATTTCACTGCAAAGTCTTTCTAAGTTTTAAATAAATATGAATCAATTGAAATATTAAATAGGCAAATTCAGATCTAAGAGCAGGATTTTTTTACGACCATTTATACAATCTTTGCTTAATGAAACTCATAGAATTCAAATATGACAGCATCCAAAATGCCTGGGATTTAATGGAAGAAAATGATAGAGTTCTCTGAAATTTATAGTTTGTATCTTCTGGACTGGGATGTTAATATTAAATGTAATTTTGTATCTCAATTCCATGTATCCTAACAGTAGTGGAGATAATGTTCCAGTGACTTCAGAGTTTAACTGTTGCTGAAAATTCCTCCAGGTCGCACCATTTCAGGTAAAATTTTCTATGAAAATTCCTATATGAAAACTTTCTTAAGTAATGCATTTTCTCTTGGGGTAGAACATCTTTCCCTAAGTATTAACAAATAAGACAAATGTGCTTTGAAAAAGAATGGTCTGGAGAAACTTTGCTTCATGTTTTGGGGTAGTCTTGTTTGGAGTTTTGTTTTTTTTTTAATATAAAGCTGATAGTGTTCACTGGAATCTGCAGTGAGGATTACTCAGGGTGCTCAGAAAAGCTGCAATTTGATCTAATCAGGGCTTGGCCTAAGAATGTAATAAATTGTCAATGCAGGACTTTTTCATTCATTTACACTAATACAGAGTGTCTCATTGCTGAGAAGTAAATCACGGTGCCTTTAGTACTTTATTTTCCATCTTATATGTAAGTAAGCTGCAGGATCAACTGGGAGGCTGAATCAATCTGCTATTTATTACCTCGAAATGTGACACCCTATTTTAAGTGCCTTATTCCCTTATGATTTAGACGGAGTAGTGCATTATGTTTAAACAATATAGAAACCAGCTTTTCTCTTCATGAGTTTTTCACTTTAGATGTGATGGATTTACATTTGCAAAGAACTTTCAGTGCATCATTATGTTATTACATAAAATCGAGTTTCAAACAGATTCATACAGAAAGAACAAAAGTATTAATTCCAATTACATTTTCCTGATATCTAATAAGTATTAATTCTATAATTTGGTTTTTTTGTTTTGTTTTGTTTTGTTTTTTCTTGAACTACATTCAAATACACTTGGTAAATGTTATTGATCAGGTCGGGGTTTTTTTGGGTTTTTTTTTTTTTTTAGGGAGGTTTTTTGTGTTTTTTGTTTGGTTTCATTTGTTTTGTTTGACAAACGGTTTTGCACTTCTTGGTAGATTTTTTCCCAAGTAAACCAGGATTTCTTGCAGAATGTAGAGGATTTTAAACACTTTCCCCAAATGGACTCTGATGGTTTAATGTGACTTTTCTCCATTAATTTATGCAAGTAATGGAGGTAGTGGAATGAGAACTAACAATTTCCTCTTCTTCCAACATTATATTCCGGGGCCATACACCGCTGTGATATCAAATAATGTTAACTTCTGTAGTTGAGTTTATCATCATATCTTTAATTGAAGTTTTATGTGTTGACATACTTTTTAAGGAATTAATTGGAACTTATGATCACATAAAAAAATATGGATTTAATTGACTAAAAAGACAGTAACACCCATAATACTGATTGTCTGAAGAATTTTGACTACTTGGTCTCATTGCATATGACTTGGTTGGGATAGAAGTCTCTCTGATTATTTTAGTCTCTGGTCTGATTTTTCTACTAGCAAATTCTATTTAACTTCCTTCAGCTCTTGCTTATAAAATCAGTGTTATAGTTTTGAAAATATTAAACTGATGAAATTACATAAAGATTTTCTTATGCAAATGGAAAAGCAACCCATTTTCTGAAGACATTGGACCCCAAATGAAAAAAAAACCCTTTTGTTTTTAGCATATTAATGTGAAATTTTAGTGAAGTTTTGTCAAGTCACAGTGACTTTTTTTTTTTTTTGCTATGTACTTTTTGATGGAAAGCATTAAAAAACCCCTCTTGTACATTTTAAAAAAGTTCTTATGATTGCATTGTTTGCAGCCATGATCTTTTATGGTCTTTGTGCTCTCGGAAGTACATCTTGGAGTAGAAAATTTGATGTAAGGAGGAAATATACCCACCCTACCAATTTCTTTCATGTATTTAGCACTCAACAAATATCTACCATTAGGGAGCAGTGGCAAAGGGCTAACTATTTTATTCCCCAAATGAACACAGCTGATAAAAGTTTTAGCCTAGAAGTCAAAGGATTAGATAAACTATATTCAAGCACACAGAAACGTAAAGATATCTTGAATCATTACGTGGTACTTGAAACAGTTGGCTTTGACTAGCTTTTTTCCCCCTCCTGTTTTATTACAGGCATACTGTATGCTCAATAGTAAAGAGAGGGGAAAGCATATGGTCTCCTGTTTGAACTTCAGTAATTAATCCTTCCAAATACTATTTCCTTGGAAAGTTGTTTTTATTTTGATTACAGTTTGTTCTTGTATTCTCCCACACAATCACTTGGGCAACATTTGTGTCGATGAAAACAACATAAAGTGGCTCTTACCTAAAAGGAGACTGCTGTTTTACACAACATGTAAATGATTAAGTGATAGATTTTTATTACTGTTTGTGTGTAGAATGCACCACAGTATTTGAGTATTAACTCTCCCTCAACCCCACTCCAAATCTTTGCAGTCTTCCAGGATGTATTAAAGATTTTTTGCTATTTAAAATCATATTGCTTATTTTTGAAAACTTTTTTAAGGCATTAGTTATTCCATTAGAATATATTGATATTTCTGTATATGTTCTGTGGGTTCTTGCACTCATGCAAAATAAGTTCCTGCAAATAAATTCCTATAATTGGTAAGAAAAAAGCTAAATTATAAGTAATGAAGAAATACTGACAAATGTCATAATAAAAAACCATATCAGATTGGTTCCATCCCAGCCGGTAGCTTGTATAACACACACACACACACAAATTATCTCGAAATGAAGTAGAGTTATTCTAAATTGCATGCTTTTGTAAAGCTTATGGTTAAATCTACTCTTTTGATATATTTCATGGAATGTTTATTATGTCTCTTTCTCTTCTGAAAAATTGATATGGATGGGGAGATTTAGTAATGGAGCTTTCTACAGCTTTATTTGCCTGAATGCAGTTGATTTTAAAGGTAGTTGTAATTGGGAGCATAATTTCAGTTAAGAGGTCTACTAGCAAAAAATGAGTCTGACTAGAAACAGTGGACATAAAATGTGGTTTTATTCAAATGAACTAAAGGGTGAAAGTGATGTTTAGTAGATTTCTTTTTGCAACTTAATTCCTATTCAAGGATCATAGTAAGACTGCATTTCCAGGGCTGTGATCAAGGTCTGTCTATCTCTTAGGAATGTCTAGTTGTTAGTTTTGTTCCTTGAAATGGAGGTACCTTGAAATGCAATGTACCAGAGAGGAAAATACAGGCTTGATTTACATAGATGTAGCCCTCATTAATTCGGATGGAGTATTAGGTCAGCAGGTCTACAAAACCAGGATTAGACAGTGCCATGTCTAAAAATTCAGTTGCTGTTTTTCCTCAAAGTTATACTTTTCAATTCTGTCACATATAAACACTGGGTTTAAAAGGAGCACTTTATGGTTAAATGAAGTCATGCTTTTGCTGAACAGCAAAACACTTTTTCATAGCCTACATATATGAATTATACATGTGAAATGGAGCCGTCTAAATGTCAACTTCAAACTCAGGTGGCTAAATAATATTAGTTAGCATGATTAGTTCATATAATTTTAAGTAAAACTGATTATATTGTGTAATCATGTAAGGAAATTATTATAATTGCCCTTTTTCAATAAAATGTTCATGTGAACTAGCAAAGAAATTTATTTCCCTTAGTTGTTGAAAAGTCATCCTTTTAACTTTACTCAATTTTACCTCCTGTTACAAAAGATTGCGTTGTCCTTGCAAAAGTCTGTTACAGCTCTGCTGTACTGGAAAACTTCACTGTATTTCAAAGCAGTATTCAATTTATTTAGGAGACAGACATCCCCAGTTACCATACTCACTTAGAGCTTTAGTCTTTAATGTCATTCATGTTCAAACATCTGATGTCATACTCTAACCAAATGTTGATATCAAGTTTGTGTCTGGAGTTGGCAGGCAATAGTAAAGCTTTGTTAATATTCTAAACTACCTAAAATGTTTTTGTTTTCACTCCATTTTATTAATATTACTTTAAAATGGGATTCCTTATAGCTTCACAGAAACAAGTTTAGTGTATATTTAGTATCTGTCTTTTGGGATAATTTTGTCTTTTGGGATAATTTTGTCATTGTTCTCCATGACAATTCTCAATTTTTTTTCTCTTATTCTTGGATTCAGTTTAGCTTGCACCTAATCTTTACACTGCAAGAGTAAGAGATAATCTTCATACATTAGTTACATTCTGTGACTTGCAATTTGCTACAGCAATTAGAAAAAGGGAAATAAGTCTTTAGATTCAAATCTTTAGGAATGGGGCACACAGTTCCTTATGTCCACCAGGATTTTTGTCTAACAGCAGGAGTAAAAAGAAGCACTGTGTAACTATTCATGCATTCATGTTTTGCTTGTGCTATCACAAATTTAATCTGCCTGCAAAATAGATGATGAATCTGGCTGTAGTTACAAGCAGTGGGAGGCTTTACCTTTAGCAGGTGAGTCATTACAACACAACATTCCATCCTTAGTGCTGTTATGAAAAACCTGTATGGTTTGTACAGTATTTATGAAAGAAGCAATTAAGTGGGTGATGCCTGTGAATCAGCTTTATATTTAAAAGCTTGCACATTCACTGGAGTAATGCTGTAATTGAGCACTCCCACCACTAAGACCTTAACATATAGATAGATGTTCTTTTACCCTTTAATAGTTCTTTGCACTTTCTTTTTCTGCTAGTATTCTCAGCTATTTTTCCCATTATAAGATAGTAGAGTTAAACGTTGAATTCACCTGACTCTTGCAGCCAGAGACAATGTTGCAGGATGACACTTCTTTACCCCTCTTAATATTGATTCTTTAATATGCTTAGGTTAAAGTGAACTGATTATAGAACCTGGTGGGTGCTCATTGGTGAGGTATTTTAGTAGTAAAACAGCTTCAGGGTCTTGTAAGCTAACAACCTTACAGGAGATAAGACATAGGTATATATTGAATGCAAAAATGTAATCCTGATTAAAGCTTGCTTGAGACTGTGTGGGAGGAGTTGTTGTTTTGCTTTTGAAATGCTTCCTCAACCTAATGTATATGGTTTGTGTTCTCCTGTATTGGAAAACTGCTTTCTGTAAATTGTGGATTGTGCTATGACATCTTGAGATGAGCTGTCAACTGTATGATGTGGAAACTTGTTGTCATTCAGGAAAAAGTGCTCAACTTCTTCAATAAAAATGGCCATCATTGTTTTAAGAGCATAATATATTTCTTAATTTATTCTAAAATATGTAGTTGTAATTTGTAGTTCTAGTCTTCAGTGCAGTTGGAAGATTTGCACTATGAAGTAAAACATTCCAGTTAAAATAAGATTTGCTCATAAATGATTCACTTGGCAGTTATTAAATCACATTCTAACTCTCACCTGCCATAAGGAGTTTATCAGAGTGCTTTAATGGCATGGCAAACAGCTGGCTGTCTATTAGCCCTTTAAAGTTGGAAAGCCACCAGCCAGTTTACTGTGTTAGATTTCTTCTTTACAGGGAGTTACTTTACAAGCTGGATGGTATTGGAAGGCATTTTAGGTTTAGTTTATGAATACTTTATTTCTGTGATAAACAAATGCAAACCTTGTTTATCCTATCGGGAAAAGTTTTAGTACCATGTAACTAGATGAAGTGGCAGTTAGGTGGCCAAAAGACTTGAGAATTAATGTGTCATCTACCCTTGCTGTAAACAGAATCCAAATCTACTTGCCTGTGCAAAGCTAAGAAATGAGCTTTTCACCTGGGAGTTCAAGATAGAGTAGGAAGATGACTTTGACATCAGATGTGAATTCCCTTAGAACAGTGCTTTGCCCCTTCTTAATCTGGAGCATATCACTGTCACTATGTCTTTTTTTGTTTGTGTTTGTTTGGTTATTTTGACGTATGTCTGAGTACAGTGTCAACAGCAGTTTTGAAAAGTATATAAAGCATGTACACTAGTGTCTGTATGTAGGTAGTCCTGTGGTAAGACAACACTAACATTGCCACTGAAATGAAGAGGAAAATAAGTGTCCAAAAAAGGACTTGGTAGCTCAATGATGCAGTATATGTTGGTGCAGGATTGTTCCTTATCTGGGTAAGAGATAGAAAAAGCACATAATCTAGATGTTGATTCCAATTAGCAACAGGATTGGTTATATGGTTATATATAACAAAGATGTAGAGTACCTCATAAAGACTCCAGCTCTTGCTTGGCTTGCAACGTGATGTTTTTCTCTTTATAAATAACATCTGTTTTTATTATGGGAATGCCAGAAAATTGTTGTGTATGTGAGCCACCAAGGCAGTCCACAGAGCCATGGGATTGTAACTATGCTGCTTGTAATTTTGCAAGTGTTTAAGAAGTGGAATTTACCTCAGTGTAGTTTGCAGGTAACTTGTGTTGATCTGCAACCCAGAACATACTGCAAATAATAGATTTAGTTTATATATTAATTTAATTCCTCAGATAGTGTCTGTGCGTGTGATTTGTGTTGTTTGTACCCTGGGACCAGGCAGTGTCCCTAAAGAAATTGCTGGGGCTCTACAGGAGTGCAGTGTACTAGCTATTGGGATCTAGATTAAAAAATAGATTCCAAATGTACTGAACATGACAGATGCCTGATTCAGTTGAAATAGTTCATAGATAATACAAATTTTCAAGTGTTAGAGAAATACTGACATTTATGTTTGCATTTTTGAGACAACTCCTCAATGCTACTCTGAACTGTGAGTTAAGAGCAACAGCAGGTCTGTGTATGACCAACCCTTAACTTTTCTTCCTTGATGAAATTCTTTGGTATCAGGAAGAATGCATTCCTGCTTCTTTCTGTCCCTATATACTGATGCTATGCTTTATTCCATTTTGGACTATTTTGAAGGGCTTTTTTATTTGTGCTCATACAAGTATTTTCTTTTTTTCTGTCTTTTTGCTTTTTGAGTTCACTCTTTTTCTTTTTGTTATATTCTTGAGAATAACTTGATCTGAATTCTCTAATACTGATTATATAACCATGCAGTCAATGCTCTGTACCTGTATGCTGGGGATGTGGCTTTTAAATATGTGTTAGATATAAATAGTGTGAGTACAGTAAACAATTTGAGATAGATTATGAGATACTGTCTTTTTAATCATAATCCATTCCAGATGTAATCCTTAGATAAGATTCACACTTCCGTGACTTGACCACTGATAAGATAATAAGGCGAATTACACTCAAAGGGTCTACCAGTGTCACTTAAATCAGTCACTTGTTTTTAGCATAAGCTCTGTGGAAATAGAAGGGCTCTTACATAAGACTCATTACTAAACATGGTATTTAGTTATACATGAGATACATTCAGGGAAAATCTCAGGTGACAAAGGAAGATACTTCAGGGCATTAATCCCAATATAGTAACTTGCCATATACTGACAAATATATCCGAGCTTAAGTAATTAAGTCTTTTTTTGAAGACACACTATGATAAGGAATAAGTGCCCTGAGCAGATTAAATTTCTTCTTCCTCTTGCATACTGCAGCTCAGCAGCAATTGTTCAGAAGCTAGACTCTCTTTTCCCCCTTTCGCTGGTTTTCTTTTTCCTTTAAGACCACTGGAGACAACTTGAACACTTATAGTGGCCTGCATATAAAAAATAGACACTATATTCTCTGGTCTTTTAAATGTGAATTTGTCACCTCTCCTTACTTGCATACCACATTATCACTATTATTTAATATTGTTTTCTGTTTAATATATCCTGCTTCTTTGGACTGACAGTCTACATATTCCTCTATTTAAAATTCCTCTATTGTCCCTTTTATTAAAAATCTTTAACTTGGAGAAATTATCACTGAAATTGTTGCACGTCTCTGTCTCATCAGTGGAATAATTTTGTCACTATTTGTATTTAAAAGATGGCTGAGACTAGTTTAATGCTCAGGAGCTTGTGTTTCATTCCTTCCAATTCATCTTGGTTTACTCTTGAATAAGTCAAAAGATCGAGCCCAGATCAGTGTCAGAGCAGCCCTGATGTGTTGGACCTATCTGTGTTCATGCATTTATTATAAGACAGACTTTGAATTGAGCTGAGTAACCCCTGGAGAATTCTTATTGCATTGAGCGTGTGAGAAGGAGAGGTAGCTATGAGGTTGTGCGGATTTTTTTCTCTGTACTTCTGTGTAATGGCTTCTTCTCTTCTGTCTGAAAAAGAAGTTGCTTCTATTTTTAAGAGGTGCTTAAGGGCAAAATTCTTTTGTGTTCAATTTAGTGTTCCTTGCTTTCTGGATCCTGCATTGGATAAGTGAAGGAGTACTGAAAGGCAGCAATTCTGTATTGCTAAAAGAAATCTGATTCTTAACATAGTCATTGAAATCTGTATGGTGAAATATCTAAGACTGAAGATGGCATTCCCATTTTAAAGCTTGTGAAATGATTGCTGGGAGCACTAGTGTTTAAATATTCTTAAATGTATTCTTTTCTCAGTCCTTACAAATAAACGGGAAATGACAATATTTTAGCACAAGCCTCCACTTTACCTGCAAGCTGAAATGTAAGTTTAATGAAGAGCTGTGAATAGAGGACTGTTTTCCTTTTGCAGTGGTGTAAGGCATCCTACCAGTTGCACCTGCTTAAATTACTTCTTTTCAAGGTGGATACCAGGTGAAGAGGAGTACACTCCAAAATGCTGGGGCAGAAGGGGAGTAATGTTACAAAATGTGTGTAATAGGTTTTTAATGAAGGTGCATAACCTGCTTAATCACGTTTTCAAGCTTTTGTTATTTTTGCAGATGAATAAACGTTAAAAGAGTTGATACAAGGAACATTATACTCATAATTATTTTCAATTGTTTGACTACAGTAGTGCTAGACAAAACTAAAAGAGAAAAAGGGTTTTAATTTATGTTTTGAAGGTCACACTTCTTTCAGACCTTGAATGCATGATGCTAACTAATATATTGCTAATGGCCTTACCTAATATGGCAAATTAATTTCCACTTACACTGGTATTGTGGGATTTGGTGTCAAAATTGTAATTTTAGCATGTTGTCTCTATTGCTTTCCCAGAACGAGACAACTACTGGAGACTGTGGATTCTTCCTCCCTGGAGATATTCAAAAGCAGCCTAGACATGGTCCTGAGCAACCAGCTCTGCCTGGTCCTGCTTGAGCCAGGGGACTTGGACCATATGACCCTCCAGAGGTCCCTTCCCAAGTCAGCCATTTTGTGATTCTGTCACTTACCCTGAAATTTAGTTAGATGGAGCCAGAGTATACAACTATAAGGTGTTGTGTAGAAGTATATAGCTGTTCAGAGTATTGATCTATTGTTTCTGTGCACTGGGGGGGGAAGTGGTGTTTGGCATCATAAAGAAGCAAATAAAGGGCAATACTGCAGTCAATCCTCAATACAACTGAATGTTTTGTTCCCACTAGGAGCTTCTCCTACTAAGAAGTAGGAGAAAAATATCACATGAAAACATTAATTTTTAAAGATGGCATGACATGATTAGTGCTGTACAGTTATTATCAAATATAACTCTAGTTGAAGGTGCTCCACTGGATGCATGAGACTATTTTTCTTCAAGTTTAATAGAATGGGACATAGATCCTCAAAAAAGAACTCAATCCAAACCAGAAATATATTTTTTCATATTTAGAAGAAGGACATTAAATAGGACTTATCTTAAAAACAAGACCACAGCAGTTCTGATAAGTCTAATGTTATTTTCAAAAGCATCTTTTTTTTCCTTTCTTCCCCTAGCTAAGATCATGTCTCCTCATAATTTCCCACGACGTAGTCAAACAACAGAGTTCATCCAAAATAATAGCTGGCACAAATAATTTCTAGATTTGAAGTGAGTACATTACTAGTGTGAAATAGAGAAATAAAGTGTCTAATTGAATTAATATAGGCACTATGTCAATGATATAGCCACTGTGATTAATGAAGATAAATTTCCTTCAGAATGACTGTTCTATGTAACAGCCTCCTCTTTTATCAAAGATTAAAAATACCAATGAATTCAGATTTAGTAGAGTAATATATAGTCTAAGAAAGTACCTGAGAGTGCAAATTACCCTTTGTAATTTGTATTTTCGCTGCTTGTGTTGGGTGGTAGCTTTAAATGTCCTCCTGCACAACCTGTTGTGGTTCTAGATATGCAAGACTGAATTAAGTTACTGCTCAAATGATGCCATTGTAATTGAGGAAACTGACTGATGAAATGGGAGAAATGTTGTCTTTATCTCTTCCTGTTTGTAAACCCGAACGTCTATTCCTTGTCAGAAAACTGTGCTTGTTTTGGGCAGTTAACAGTGAGTTTCTTGAGCAAAAAGAGCTGTTCTACCAATATGGAATGATTTTGGTGTATTAACAGGCTGAGATGTAGACAAAGGAGTGAGAAGACTGATTTATGTTTTGTGTGTAACACAAATTGTAGGAAATGGACATAAGCTGGTTGCATTAATGTTTTGTGCTATGAACGTATTTGAGCAAATTTTCCTATAGAATACATTTGTATAAAATAAAAAGTAAAAAATATTTAGAAAAATAATTTAATAAATGTTTTCTCTCTGTTTAAATCTAAATTTATCATTGCAGTTTATCATATAATTATATAATAGTATCAGTGTCTTGTAAACTTTTGGAATCAATGATATTAAGTATTAATTATAAAAACTCTACAAATTATTATATTAAGCAGAAAATAGTAAACATTTAGTCTAGGTATTTATAAACCCTTTTATAAAAATTGAGGTATTTTTGAAGGGAGTGTCACACTATCCAATTTGGTAATCAGGTGATATCTTTCCTATTTATATGTTGTCACTATTAATAAGTGTAAAAGAAAGGTTATGTTTGACAAGATAACCCACTTTCCATTCTTGCACAACAGTACAGAATTTCATAAAAAAAATCAGTCATTGTATTATAGAGTTTGATACACATTAAGTAAATAATGAGCATGTTAATAAGCTTAAAAATTTAGAACCAGTATCTTGAAATCCTTTGTTTTCCATATAAAATTTCTTAATCAAATATGAAGTTGCTATCTACAGATAATTAGATTTAGATTGCTGGCTGCTAAAGATCCAGTAAAGGAAACCAAATTCAGTATCAGTTTTAACTTCCTGGATTTGCAAAAGGTGGCAAGGCAGTACTTGTTCTTCTCAATAGTTTCAAACACAATAAGCAGTTTTCCTTATGTGTATTCTTCAATATTTTAATGTTTTGCATTAAAAATATTATTAAGTCCATTGATCCGCTTAGTGATTCAATAATCTGGAAAATCATTTTAAACTTAATCTTTCATGTCATAAAGAGATGTCTAGGGTTCCCAGGTAATATCAGTATACAAGTTCTTCTTAGATAAACTGATATAAGATGAATTTCAATAATCAAAAAAATTATTTGGAAAAAAAGTTACCTTGGCAAATAACCCCCTATGTAACATTCAATAAAGATTTTCCAGCTTAAAATACAAAGCAATCAAGAGTAACAAAACCTATGTTCTGCAATACATTACCATATGCAGTTTTAGTTATGGAGCTGAAATGAAGAGCTAATTCTCTTTTCCTAAATTCTACATTTTATTCTATTATTTCTTTTAAAGGTATAACTAGGAATTTGTTTTCCTATATTGGATTTTAATAGATGAAATTCCATCTAAATAATGCTATTTTTTATTTGTACCTTTAGCTGAAAGCACTACCTGGCATGTGCCTACTGTATCTTCTAGCCTAGATTGCCTGGTTTGAATACATTTATTAATTAGAAGTAATAATAAGAAATGACATATTATTCTTAGCAGTTTCCATTGCAGTTCTAAGATATAAGAAATTATAAATGTTTGAAAACTGCTGGGGGAAAAAATCTAACAAGGATTAGAATATGATAAATTCTCTTGTCTTAGTTAATATAGTGTTTATTAGGTAAGCATACATGGCTTAAATTGCTCTGTATGAACTCATGTCTCTGTGGTATTGGGAAACCTATGCTTATTTTGAGTTGATTTTCTGAAGACTTTGTATAAGAATTCAGTGATGAAGTAACTAATTTATTTGTAGAATTTTAGAAAATAATATCCCACTTCTGCTGTGTTATGATAAAAAATGTTGGAAATATTGTAGGCGAGTGAAATTTATGGTGATAAATGCCAAGAAATCATGTGTGCTGGACCAGATTCAGACTGTACACCCAATTCCCATGTGCTGCTCTCAGGTGTGAAGGAGCTGCATCAACATCAGGGTGAGCAGAGGTTGAAAAATAAGTGTTTACTCTCTCCAGAAGTCCGAGAGCACTGTGTGTACTCCCAGTAGTCTCTTTTGAGAAAGGCACAGGAGTGAAGCCATTCCTGGTGGGAAAATCTCAGAGATTTCAGTGGTATGGGAATTCAGTGGACTGTTACTGAATTATATTTTAAAAATATTTTGTTTGGAAGATCATCGATTAAAACTGTAAGCAACTGTAAAAAGTTGTAAAACCAGCAGCGAAATCTGCTTTGTTCTCTTATCTGTCCTTGAACCAAGGGTATGAATTATTTCAGACCTCCTACCCTGCTGGACATCAGGACTACAACTAAACCTGGATTGGATTGTTTTTCCTCCAAGAACCAGTGCTGCTTTAGATACTTGAGCTTTCTCATATGCTGATCTCAGAATATCTCCTCAGAATATCAAAATGCACATTGTCTCTCTGATGGCCTCTGAGGCATGGTGTCTATTTTTTTCATGCAAATTTCACTTTTGACTGCTTCACAAGCTGTGCTTGTCTCTTTTAAAGTATGTCTTTTTTATTAAAAAGATAAAAAGCTCAGATGAGAGAGTGGTTATTTCACATGTAATTAGAAGAGAGATGAAATGCCTGTGGCTTTTATCTCGAAAAAAATTTGGCAGATAAATTTTGGGTTTCCAGTTCTTCTGCAGATGCAATAAAATCCGGAGCTCAGTTAAGAGTTCATGTTATTTTATGCAGGAAATATCTTGCCTTGCTTCTCTGATAACTGGAAATAGATTTTCATGTTGTGAACACCTTAGTATTCAAAAAGTTTCTCTATTTTTAATCCAAAGACATGAACAAATTTTTTACATGAAATATGTTATCCAAATTTCAAAAAAATATTCCAATTAAATTGCAGATGAAGTAGATAATAATGCCATGAAAATGTTTGGAAAGCTTGAAGAGAATGTTCATAGTTTCAGAAAGGGAGAGGGAGGGAGAATAGAAAGAATGAAGAAGTGAAAGTGAAGTTACCTCAAAAAAGGCAAAAGTCCTTTCTGTACTAATTGTCTTTCAGTATTGAGGAGATGGAATTTTGTGACTCTCTGTTGACTTCCACTATTAGGTGAAAGAGAGTCAGGGATTTTTTTTAATAGAGACTCTCCTGTAAAGAAAGAGGGAAACAATAGCTAGCTGTCACAACAAGCTGATATATACCTTTGATCAGCTAAATGAATGTTGCAGGCATTTCTTATAGAAAGGAGATTGCTTATCGATCTATATCAAAATATGCATGCTAATCCCAGGCAGCAGAGAGTATTTTCAAGTGGAGTTAATAATCTGATTGCTGTCCTGTCTGGTGCAATTCACTGAACTCGAAGCTCTAATCAGTCTGGGGTCTTGCAGTCAAATGTATTTTGCTGCTTAAATTTGGATTTGTGACATTGATTGAGGAGTCCTTGTAAAGGTGTTGACAAATCAAATTGTTTGTTCCAGTAGTGTTTTGCTAGAGATCAAGTCCAAAGTAATAAGCAGTGAATTTGTTCATTACCAGTAGGGTGAAAGGAATGATAAAACTCACCTGCATCATTATTGCAGACACAGTATCAATAAAAAATATGTTTTGAGTGAAGAAAATGAGCTAGAATTTGTAGTTGAATTTGATTAGTGATGAAAACTAAAATATGACATCATAATTCAAGAGTTACTTCATAATAGCTTGGAGAAAAATAATATTTAAAAATGTTTAAAAAACAAGAAGATATAAGAAGAAATTTTAAAACAGTATCTGTGATTTAAATTCGTTTCTTGGATTAAAAAATGTTAGTGAAAATATATGATTTACAATACAAGTGTTAGAATTAGTCTCATTCATGTACTGTGGCTCTTTATGCTAATTTTGTTTTAGTTAAAATACTGAGGTGTATACTCTGAAATTTGTACAAAGTGTAAGATTTTACATGTTATACCTTGAAAAAGGATTTGTAGTGAAAGATAATGAACTTGTGCTTTTTGCAAAGTCTTTAATTTGGAATCTCAATATATTATTCAATTAATTTATATAGTATTATTTGTGTTTCGCTATTAGTTTCTTCAACAGTTTCTGGAAGAAACACATTTGCATAAAACAATATTCCTGTGGCTATCACATTTTCTAATAAAAACTGGAATTCACTCGAAAGAAGGGAAACCAGTTAAGTTTCACACCTCCCATGTGTATGTGACAGATACCAGATTATTTTGGTTACTTTGATTCTTATTTTTTGAGTAATGCGAGTGAAATTTACATGTGGCTCGCATTTCAGTGTTAAAGAATGCTCTACATTGAGCACCAAACAAGTGAATTTAGTCAGCACAATAAAATTATTGTTCATGAACTTTAGCGTCAGATCTCAGGAGTATGAGAACAGCTTTGTGCTTGAAATAACAGTTCTCACTGGCATGCTCACTTGGCTCTTGCTGGACACATCTTCAGAATTGCTGTGTGTAGTTTACTTGTGTGCATCAAATGAGATGGGAGAAAAAGGCAAATTTTGCTATGAAAAAATGTGAAACTGTTCTAAATTTTTTAAGAAGGATTAAGTTTAGCTTTTAAAGTGACACTAAAATAAAATGTCATCATATAAACATTAAATCATTAAGACTTACTAAAAACTGGGAGGTTTTTTTCATGCAAATTTTATTAATGTATTTTCTTAATTTTTATTTTAAAAGAGTTTTGGGGATTAGTGTATTTCCATGTTCTGCGATGGGGGAGGAAAATTCAAAATATTTTTTACTTGGATTTATATACAATAAAATAAAAACTAACCTTTTGAAAGAGTAAAGGATTTGTCCCGCAGAAGTGCTGGAATCCAGCTCCTTGGTGCACCAGGCTGACTGTGACGTGAACCTCTTTAGATAAACATAGTGTCAAAATATAATAAAAAAATAAGGTGAAATGTGGTATTTTTTTATTTCAATTAAATTCAGTCAATCACAAGAAGAGATGGATTAAGAAATGGATGTTCTTGGGAGCTCTCATGGTTTCTGAGTAATCATGGGATTAAAAAGGTTGGAAGTGACCTCCAGGGTCACTATTCTAACTTCTTGCTTTAAGGAATCAGCTACAGGCTCAAGGCAGATCACTCCAGGCTTTGTCCTATGAGCCTTAAACTTCCAGGGATGGAGGCTACACAACTCCTCTAGGCAATGTCCTCATGGGAATAATGTTTTCCTCATATTCAGTCAGAACCATGACTCTTTCAGTACATGTTCACTGTCTTTTGTTCCTCCACCACATCTTCTGGCTAAGGGCCTGGTTTGGAATCTCAGCAAGCTACAGTGTAATGTCAGTGTCAGGTGTGTTGGGGCTTAGAAACAGACAGTTTAAGCAGGGCTATAGCACAGGATTCACAACAGGTGTGGGATTTTTTTAGGAGTGGAACAGTCATGTATAACCAGACTGCCAGGTGAGGGAGAGGCAGGAAAATGTGCTTGGCAGTAGTTATTAAAGAATTCTGGCACCTAGCTTGTATGGCCCCCCTGCTGGGTCAGGAAGTTTGCCATCCTAGTCCCAGAAGCTACCCAAGTTCTCAATTGACTCTTTTTTCTCTGTGAAAGCAGTATCCTTGGAATCAAATACACTATCCTTTTTTTCCTGCTCCAAAACAAAACATCAAGATAGAAAATGTCATTCCAAACAGCAGAAATACAAAGTACCAGAGGTAGCCATGGATTCTTTTTCTTGTGTTTTCTAATCCTTCCCGTAATGGGGCTTTGAGCTTTTTTTATTATTATTTGGAGTTTTCTCCTACTGTGTATTGATTTAACAACTAGCCAAATGTTATTAAACATTTTTCCTTTTGGAATATGATTATGTTCTCAATTTGATTGACTGACTTTTTTTTTTCTTTTTTTTTTTTTCTCTTGACATGCATACAACTCATCCCATCAAACATATTTCTTCTGATGTTTTTCTTTTCTTTCTATTCCTTCATTTAATTTCAGTGTTTAGGGACCCCTTCTGTTCCAGAGAAAGGCAGTGAAATGCCTAAGACTGTGCAGTCTGAAAGCAATTTTTTTCTTTATAACAATAACTCCTTTCCTTTGTAGCCAAATTGTTTCTGTTTTCTTACAAGAAGGTTTCCTAGATTCAGTGACATGGATAATTTTGCTGTCTTTTTGTATCCTCAAGTAGTCTCTCACCCTCCCACCCACATACCCCTTGGGCTTTTTTGCAGGAGTTCTGTGTCTGAGAACCATGCCACATCCCACACAATCCTTTATGAAAAAGAAAAAATGTAAACTATATAACCCTTCCAGAACATGTTTCGAAACCACAGCAGCCATCTGGTTTTCCAGAAGGCATGCTGTTCTTTTCATGTTTGGAGGAATAGTTTGATAACAAACTTGTCTAATAAATATAGAGCTGAAAGACAACAAATAAGTGTTTGCTGTCTCCTGACATTTTTTTATGTTTTCCTAATTTATAACATTAAAAACTGTTAAAACAGATGGGGTTTAATATATTCTCCTGTACAAACACATGGCTATAGTTGTGTACAATATCAGTAGGTTGGATTATGCATGAACAACATTTAACTACTAGCAAGCATTTTTTGGTAAAGGTAATCTCTTAATCATCATAAAGTTGAATTTGCATGTAGTATAGTAAAATCGTTAATCATCCGTATAAACAGATTAGCCTATGATTAAATTACTGCTAGAAGATAAATAAGTTGCAAATATTTATTTGACCATATTTTGTATTAACTGAATTGTAGGAACTTCTCCTTAAACCCAATATTGCCTGATCTGATTAAATTCTTAACTGAAATTTGTCTTGAAATAAATCATAGTGAATGAGTTAGAAAGCCCGTATCCCTCACTTGGGAGTAGGAGTATATTAAGTGAGGTGACTAGTTGACAAAATTAATTTGGTGCAGACTACATGTGTACCTGTGTACACTGTATACCTGTTACCACTTTTTTCAACATTGACTCGTTTAATGCATGATTTTCTTAACAGTTCATAAAATGTTAGAGTTCACTAGTCTGAGGCTACTGTCAGAGATAAAGGAAAAGGAGTAGATGTTATGAAATCAAATCCAAACAATTTCTCTAGTCATTAATATAATGTTAACCTGTATTTTTATAGAAGATTCCACCCATATAACACTGTGACTCATAATATTGGACACCTATTAAGATATTTAATGATTTTAAGCAAACTTTGAAATTAGCAGTGGAACATGAGACGTTTTTATGCCACCTTACTGTAATTCACGTTAAAACAAGGAGTAGATTCTCTCTTAATTTGAAAATACTAGTGTGGAGAGTCATACCATAGCTTTATTTTTGTTTAAAGGAAAAAAAATTAAATCACTGAATCTTGAATTGACCACATTTTTTACTTTAAATGAATACTACTTTCCAGAAGATGATCTTCTAAGTTCTTTAAATATGAGAGAAATTTTCCTTATGGGGGTGAGGAGGCCAAAAAACACTGGCTCTGACCCAATAGAACACTTAAATTACTTGAAGTTAATGAAGTGCTGAACAAGTTCATGATCAGAGCAGTCGGCATCTATTGAAATCATCAGAAGGTTTGTGTAGACTAACAATCTAGTCTGATTTTTCAGAAAGATGTGTTCTGGATCAAATTTGCAAAAATTTGGACTGTATAAAATGGCTGTTTTCAGGCTGATTTACTTTGCTTAAAAATGAGGTTTCCAAACAATTAGTTATCTTAATTTTAGCAGTTTGACTCTTTTGTGTGCTAACAAAAAGAAATATGCAAATGAGCTACCACTTTGCTTTCTAGCAAAATATATTTCTGTGCAAACACTTGACTTTATAACATACTTCACAGTTCTGTCTTGTAATTAGAAGTTAAATCTGCATTTCCCTTTGGCTTAACTGTTGGGTTGAGTGAGATTTGTTTATATTTTCATTTAATTGAATCCTCTGTCCATCTGCACGTGCACTTACTGTACATTACACTTGAGAAGTTTGGTTTAATTTATAGCAAGAAAAATTTATTTATATATATAATTGTCATCCTTTTTCCAGTATCGTGATAAATCTGTATGTATAAATATTATTGTTTTAATTATATAATGATTAAAGAATGGTAAGATTTTTGCCAGCATAGTCTAAAGAATCAGAGTTCATGGAACTTCTATTATCCCTGATCTCAAGCTCTTCCAGTAAATTAATTTTTGAATTCACCAAAACACCTTTCAGAAGGTGAATATTGAGGGTTGAACTTGTAACTTGCTTTCCTGAACTATTTTACTGTTATTTAAAGCTTCTCTGGAAATCCTGATTCAAGGAAAAATCTTATGTGACTGTTACTAAATCTTAAAGCAATTCACAGGAACTGCATTTTATGGATACAGAGGTAGATTTTTTTTTTGACCAAAACTGTGGCAATTGTTCAGTCATACAGAAGACAACTCATGTAGTTTACCGTGTGAGTCAGTAGTGTTTGAGCATTTGAGATCAGCATCATCTCTGACACTGAGTTTCCTACTCTATGAGGTTGGACAGGGACTTTCTACCTGTCACATTTAATGTCCTTAAGTATCTCAATTGTGGCTGCAGTACGAGGGACACAATTGAAACCTATGAAGTGAAAGTAACTTTACCATAACAATGTATTTAATATGTAGTTCACACTGGAATTTAATTCTTTTTTAAATATTGGTGCTCAGCTTAGTTATCTAGTTATGCTTATGCATGTTTTCAGAAAACTTGTTACTTCTAAGAACTCGTCCCTCAACCTGTACCCATACAAAATACCAGGTGGTATGAAAGGGAAGCTTCTCAGGACTGTAAGTTTTTGTGATCTTAAATAACTGTCACTTTTATGTACATAAAGGTCTGTTTTGTGTGTTCTCTGGACCTTTTATTTTCTGTGTCTTTGGGGGAAATGTGTAATTATCAAACCATATCTATCACAACTAATACATTAAATCCTAAGCAGTGTTGTTTTTATTTTAAAACATTCTGAAAGCTTTCATAGTTTACTTTGAAAGAAAATATGAACGTTTTTCTCAAATCTTACTCTTTACATTCAGTTGAATGCAAAAATGTAATTGTTCTTAATTGTTGTATATAGAACAACAAATCTATAAGATATAAGCTGACTCAACTGGATTTTACATTATAGACCACCAGCAAAAGTAATTGTATGCTGTACACTTGATGAAAAGTACAATATATATCCTCTCAGTAAGGGTTCTTTATTATAAAAGGGCTAGGTATTGCTTGGGCATTAACTATACTGTACTAAACCCCATAAACACCTTTTTACACATAGAGTGCACATTTCAATGCAACAACCAAATGCTTTTCTATAAATAACAAACTTATGGAAAAGGAGGTCTTTGATTGCTTTCCAAGAATGCACTGAAGCCTTAGAGGGACTTTATTTGATTCCAGGAGTTCAGTGCTAGTTTGTGTATATCAATATCAGATCTCTCATAATGATTAAAAAATAAGATTTTGTTTTAATATTGGGGTCTGCATTCTTTTACAAGGGGAGTTTATCATACTCTGAAGAATTTATATCTTAGATAATAGTCTGAATGTTTTAACATTATTAGTGCACAAGATTTTTCTGAAAATGTAATATATCTACTAAACAGATAGCTAAAAATAATGTGTCAAATAAGGAGCTGAGGGTTGGAGGGGAACTTTTTCCTGGCGGTTATTTGAAGTGACTTCTGTGCTGAGCTTTGCCTAAAGTGTCAGACTTTTTTCCTACAAAGAATTACTGTGAAAAAAAGCCCATTTTGTTTTATGCCTGGAACAGGTGATACCTAAATGCTAAGTGCACATTTGGTTGAATGTTAGATGGTAGCTGCCCGTGACATCAATAATTTAATTTCATTGTCAGTCTGAGTAAACAGCAGTTGTTTTGTCTAAAGGTGGGGCTGAGTTATGTGTGGTCTCACTGCATGGCAGATGGAGTGGAGTTGCTTCTATGTGTGAATACTATCATCTAGCTATTAACATACATGGTACAGATGGTGGATTGTAACCAAGTACATAAAGCTGAAAACTATGGCAAGAGACTGTAATCCATGAAAAGCAGTTTGCCTGCTTTGCACTACCCATATATGCTCTTGGTATTTATAAGAATGAATGAAGAAAAGGTGGCTGGCAGTGATGTGATTCTTTGTAGGAATTCCCGCTCATACCTAAATTTTAAAGCTAAACCAAAATAGTGTAATTGTTTCTTTAAAGGAGATGTAGAAATCTTTTGCATAGTGTTTATTTATCATTGAGAGCTCACATATGAAAGAGCATCTGGTTTTCATTGAAAATATATTTTTGTCAAACTGTATGTTTGGGAAGCTTGAGTCACAACGAAGTTAGTAACTTGAACAAAATGATGGCTTGCCTTAAATTGAGAGTCCTGTGGTTTGCTCCTGTTACTCCATCATGTTGCTTGCTTCTGTCTTTGTAAAACATTCAGTTGTGAAATATTTTTTTTCTCATATCCTTTTTAATGGGTACCATTGGCTAGAAAAACTAGTTTGACTGGTGATTTGTATTTTAATGGAAGCATGGTGGCTTCCCTGTACTTTTGGTTGGCTACAGGAAAACCTTCATGGTTTTCCAGCAGCTTCACTTGAAAGGTGAAAGAAACATCAGATTCTCTCCTATATCCTAGAGGAACAGCCTTGGATGATGCAAGATTTCTGTTTTCTTGGGATTTCTTGTGTTCTTTCTTTAGTGAGTCAATAACAAAATAGGCTTTTGAGCATATATATAGCTGTACCACTTCTTGTGAATGTGCAGGTTTACAAATAGCTCCAAGGTAACAACTAGCTTCTTAAAAACACATATAGGCAGCAATTTTTAGGAACTAACTCCCCAGGAATACAAAATATTTTTGTCAGAAACAGAATCAAACTGTTCTCATAATGCCAGCAATTTCACTCCAATTTTTTTCCTTATGTTAACTGTGGCTTCATCTGTGAAGAACTTACCAGCGTATTTATTTTTGTGCACTGATCTATTCCCGTGAGAATTGGGTTTTTTGATGTTTCTGTAGCTTCAGCTGTTTTTCTAGGTATCTAACACTTGTTAAGATGTTTGAATACATGCCTCATTTGCAGAGAATTACACTAGGTTAAGGTATAACTTTGGTCAAATAACTTCCCGTCTGTCTCTTTCCTCTCACTATCTACTCTAAGGAGGTTCTAGACTCCTTCAAACGCATTGAATTTATTCAAACTCAGTTCTTGACTAGGACTCGTAATTTTTCAGTCTACATTTTGCATTATATGAACTCCTTTAGATGTAAAGTTCTGTTTTCAGGTCTGTGGGCTTTGGAAATATTTTTTATCTGATGAATGTGTTAATTAAGGGGTAAAGACTTGAATGTTCTTTTAGAACTGGAAGTTACTGAAAGCTATGGAAGTGCTGTATGAACTATTTATAAGGAGGCAGCTGAGAAAAGCAAACATTGTCTAAGGAGCTTACGTTTGTTACTCTGAAGGACAATGAATCTGAAAATCTAAAAGAAAATTGAAAATTCCTCATCGATAGGTAGATTTCCAAAGTAAGCCTTCATAATCCAGAAAATACATAAGGGAATGGGAAAAAATACTATCTCTCAAATGTTTTTTGGCTTTAGTAAGCATAAATGCATCAAGTCCTGTTTTTTCCTTGACAAATAGTTGGAATCATGAACACACATGATAGAGATTACAAAATTTCATATATCTGAATTTAGCCTTTATATTTGTTTTTAATAATGGTAGAAATTAGTACTTTTCATGAGCTACCATAAACACGATTTGCTGCGGTCAAGACAAGGAGAAGCTTACAGATTTTTCCGTTTTATGCTACTGTAAATATTTAATTGAGTTTTAAACATTAAAGAAGCACTTGGGCCTTCCTTATACAGTTTTCCCAGCAGAGTTGTAGATCTTATTAAAATCATTTGTTATGTTGGTGGGACACTTTTAAATGAATCAAGCTTAATACTCTGGCTCTTCACCTTTGCAGGAATGAGTTCAAAGATCTCACTCAGGTCACAAGGTAAATTAGCTTGGTAACCCCAGCAGAGCCCCTTGTGGGTGAACAAACTTATCTCTGCTGTTTTCACTCTGATCCCCAATAAAAAAGTAATGTTTTTCTTTACCCAGCATGTAAAGACAGTTTGCAAGTTACAGGCATGTTTTGGTATTCAAGATAATTCTGCAATTGTATGTTCTGTCTTAAGGATCAGGTTTTTATACAGGCTGTATAAACGTAAACACACTTTAAAGCTTTGGAAATTCCTGTAAACAGTCATCCATGCTCTACTCATAGCTTGATCCAGATAGAGTTCTCAGTCTTTATAGCAGGCCACAAATCCATTCAGTCTGATGAATAAGGTAAAGTACAATTATGGTCAACCTCTATTAGTTCTAATTTTTAAAGTTTCCTATACTTCTGAGTAGGTTAGGTTATTTAAATCTAAATTAAAAATTAAATGCTCAGTATGCAGAAAGCTGTATCATAACTTTTAAATGGTCAAAACTGACCTATATGGCAAAATGACTTTATCAATGAATATGTTTCTGAAAACTTCACTGAGTTTTTATATATATTACCAGTGTAATGTATTCTTTTAATTTATTTCGAACTTTTAGTCTTTATGATTTTGGCCCTACTGCTGTTTACAGCCTCCGATCTGTTGTTTTTGTTTTTGTTAATTTTTCCATCTGATAATTTCTAATGGTGGTTTTGGTATGTGTATTTAGTGTACATTTGTATACTCTGGTAAGTACTTATGAGGGTTTTTTTATCGTGTGTTGAAATTTTTTTCCCCCCAAATACCTTTTTATAAATACATGTATGTACAAGTGCATATGCATGTAAATTCTTCATCTGGGTTCTAATAACAATATCTGTTGGCCAGCCAATCTCCTCCTCTCTGTGTTTGGTAAATCACAATTTTCTCTACTCCATGGTATTAAAATACTGCTGTAAGTATCATTTTTCTGGTTCATAACCTCAACAACATTTTCTTGCACTTATGTTTCACCATACTGATATACCTACAACTGTTGTGTTTAACAGAAAGTACTTGCTTTGCCTTTGAAGAACTCTGTGTTTTTCGGTTCTGCCAGTGGTTTCTCACAGAGCTGTCATCCATTCCTGACTTCTAGGCGATTAGTCCATCTTTGTTACAAACCAGGTGCCAATAAACTCTTTTGTTCTTTCTCTTTTCATATTTTTTTTCTCACAAAAATATCTAGAGATGAGCTGCTAAGTTGTCTCACCTTCTCTCTACCAGTAGAAAAAAAATGAAGATTTTGAGCTTTTTCTTCTATTATGATATTGAGGAAAAGTCAAAAGTGTATTCCTTAGTTGGAAACTAAATGGTAGATACAGATATTAGGGAAGACTTATATCAGCTGGCTGCACTAGGAAGTAGATGTTTCTGTTCTTGGCCCACTAAACAACAATAGAAACACCTCAAAAATGATGTTTTCAGATGAATATTAAAGATCTTCCTATTTACATTTTTGTATTCTTATCCACAGTATCCTCCTGTCATCCTGAAGTTTAAAAGTTGTTATAAGAAGGGGAACTTCTTGCTTTTTTGCACAATACAAAGTGCATGTGAGTTCTTGCCTATAAGTTCTACTGTAATACTTACAAAGTTTTTATTAATTTAAAGTTTCCTGTGTTATAAAATGGCCATAAAATAAGCTATAATAAATGTGAGTTTGGATCAATTCTTGACCTTAGCACTTAGCTGTGGGCTCAGGGAGAAGAACGCAGACATACCTGCAAAATGGAACCAATAACAGAAAAATAAACTAGTGGTATATTCATTTGCAGTTCATTTCTAGACCTGTTTGAAGTTCTTAATTTCATTTAGTTGGTACTTTTTTCTCTTCAAATGTGTGACTCTTGAGAGAATGCAGAAAAAAAATAATTGGATTCTATCTATTCAGTACTGTAAACTGCAACAGGGTCTAATAATATTCACAGCCAATAAATAATGCAAGACTGGCAGGCTGTACAACCCTGTTTAACAGCAAAGACTTTAGGAAAGCACACAGAATTTTAAGTTCTTTCATTATTTTTGACATTGATTTGTCATTAAGAAAACATATTAGTTCAGGTTAAATTGATCTGAAACATCCATTAATATAGGTGATAGATTCCTTTTTTTTGTTTCACTTTCTTAATATCTCACATTAAGCAATGCAGAAAAAGCTAATTGTACTGAATATTTTTCTCTGATAAATTTTGTTCTGAAAATAAGACCGGAGATCTATAGTGACAGGTAGATGCAAGTCTGTATTAAGCTTGCTGCTAATAAGGTCAGGTATAGTTGACATCATCCATCTATAAAATGGATTAAACATTACTTACCAAAATGTACCAGAATATATTCATGACTACATCTAGAGAATTAATGACCCCCAAAGTGCACAGAGGTGTTTAGATGGAAGGGAATATTTCTTCTCACTCTTTTTTCATATCCCACATAGATTTATTCCTTATACTGTTGGTTATCTGTATAATTTGTGCCAGCTAAAACTACTTTGTGTACTCCATATGGCTGAGAATCTTCAAATCTTCTCATTTTAACAGTTGAAAGCAGTTTTGCGGTTCACCATTTTCCCAGAGCATGGTATGCTATCCACTAATGCATAGTAACTTATTAACTTTGATTTTAAATTAATTTTGGTAGGACTCTGTATGCATTAAACATGTGCTTAAATGCCTCCCTGAACTAGTAGTTTTGATATTGCAAAGGTAGAGGGGGAGTAACATGTTACAACAAGAAGAAGACAGAGAAAGAAGTGGTCTCTCAAAATAATGTATCTGTTTAACTTCTTATGGCAAAAATGTGCATAATTTGTTGAATTTTTGTTGGTATACAAAGATACAGAAATTTCTTTAATGTTAACATTGATGTTACTGATGTTATTGGTACACTGATGTTACTGTTCTAGTGCTATTTTTTTTCAGTTTGGTGAAAGTGGGGATATGACCGTGTATCCTAATCATTTTTCTAGATAGTGTATAGAGGACTTTTTAGTGTTGGAAAGTGCTTTTTAAGAATTTAGGAAATGTCTATAAAACCATCCATAGCACTGTAAAAGCTATGGAAAAGGTTTCCCAACATCAGCAAGCTTTCATAGAGCGTATTTTTCAAGCACACTTTGGAAATGAAATAATTAAAATGCATCTCCCCATTCTGTTACCATTTTAGTTTAAATCAAAGAATGTCATATTGACACTACATGATTTTTTAAAATAATCTACCATTTATAATGACCATGTTTAATTGCTCTAATTTAAAAAGATGCTATCTGATTGCCTGCATGCATATAACAAAAAACATAATTGTCTTGTGCAAACCACTGAATAGATTTAGGAATCTTCAATAACAAAATTACATTAATAGCATATGCTATTAAAGATGATTGATGGCAAAATTGGAAGCATACTGGTTTTACACCACACAAAAGAGTACGGTGCTTTGAAGATGGTTCTGAGAGTGTCAACAACAGTACAAAGAAGAAAAACAGAGTAATACTCAAAGTCCCACTTGACTAAAAAAATGGATTGATGGTGGAGTAAATCAAATTTTATCTTACTTGAGATGACAGTATTTCTCTGCTTTTTCTGAATCTCTTATATAGATAAATACACGTTTCAATATATATTGTTTGAAAATACCTATTTTATCTCTCAGGTGAATAAGAAGCTGAAACTATTGCCAGGTTTTCAGAGACTAAAATAAAGCTCAATTCCATATTACCTCCTAGCTGGTTTAATTCACCTTTTACTGCTGTTCCTACTGTGTAACACAAAAGCAAACCTGAGCTTGATTCACCAGTTTGCAACATTGTGAACTTTGAAACCTTGATTCTGTATTTGAAATGAAGTCAAAACTAGAAAAAAAAAAAAAGAGGAAGTGATGAACAACAGAACATCCTTAAATTAATTTGAGAATTGCTTCTGGTTTTATTGGTAGCGTAGTTGTAAGGTGAAGATCTTTAAAACTCAAAAATTTCACAAGAGACACACTTTTAGTACGTATATTACTTCTTCATGGGTATGAATATAAATTATATCTACTCTACTGCCATTCTGCATTATGTTTCTGATTTTTATCTTTTTAGCACCTTTTAAAAGAGCAGTTAGTTTTCCATGTCCTTCTGAGATTTACAATGGAAATTTTAAAGGACATTTGAAATTCATCAGTTTTCTAAACAGTAGCATATTTTCCTATTATATTCATATCTAAAGTAATTCCTAAACATGGAGATGGTTTATTTATCATGTGTCTTAACCCCCTTTTTATTTCTCAATCATTTTTCTTCATAATAGCATAGTCAAGAACACCACAACTCTCTGAATGGACTCCATCACAGTCATAATTATTCTTATATAGTTCATTTTTCAAGTGAATTATTTCTGAAAATTATTTGACTAATCTTTTGTTATTGTAGAATTTTTTGTGTGAATTGTGTATAAACATTTTAGTATGTAAAGAGTATGTATGGCAGGGGAACCATTTTAAAGGATGGCTTAAATGCCTTCAGTTTTGCTTTCGTTTTTTTTTTTTCAAAAGTTGTATAGATAATTTAGCTATCTCACGCACAACCTGCACTAGTGAAACATCTCTTCCAGTTTAGCATTGGTATCTGCATCAATGGTGGTGGAAGTATAAAGCCACTTTGAAAAAGAAACACTATTGTAATACAGTATTTGTGTTAGAGTTTCTGAAGTTTTGACATCTCCCACAAATGTTTAGTTGCAATATTATTGTTTATGATTACTGAAAGAAATTCCTTAGTGCTGAAATATAAAAAGTGGCAATACAGTTCAGATCACCAAAAACTACTTTTCAATACAACTGGCTACTTAAAGATACCTTCTAGTTCCTCCTCGAAGGATTATATCATCTTCAGCCTTGCAGAGATCTCTTCATCTCTGCCTGTCTCTTGTGTCTGGAGGTTATCTAGAGGATAGACATTATCTTGTCCCCTTGTGGGTTGTCACTGTAGGGAAGTCAACTCCTGAATTCTTTTTTTATTCTTTTTATCTGAGTTTAATTGTATCTTGAGTTTGGTTGTTAAGAATATCTAATTCATATTATGAGCTGGTTGTTCATCATGCTACATTGTTAAAATATAGTTTTATATTTTTCTTTTGCTGCAGCTTTTAGGTTAAGGTCATTTTTTGTACAGTAATTGACACAATGCGTCATATTTTTGATGGTAGTTAAACCTGAACCTGAGTCTAAGTAGTTTATTTTTTAAATATCCAGAGTTTCCCATTGACAATTTCAATGTCATTAAATTTTCTTATAAACATCTAATCAGGATGGCTATTCTTTGGGGTTCTTATATGTAATGCAGGCTTTTTGTAAAATGATTGGAATTAATAATTGGATTTGTATTGGTGGATACTTCCAGGAGCCGACATTTAAAGTTATCCCCTTGTTTTTCTCTTGTTTATTGTTTTATTTAATATCTTACACTCTCAGAGAATTTCCTGATTATAATATTTGACTAAAAATCAAATATTTTTCATGTAATAGTGCATAATGTTTATGAACATGATACTTCCTTATCAGAGCTCAGGCTGTTGCAATTCTCCATTTTAAGTAAGCCTTTGTCCAATCACGGGCAAAATGAGCAAATATTCTTGCTTTGGTCCCTGAGAGACCTAGATTGTTTTTAATGTTTTATTTTTGCATGATAGTTTAATAAAAAATATTTGAGAGATTTCAGTTGATATTATAACACCCCTCACCTTGCATGTTGTTAATTCATCCTCGAGAATTTTCTATCTGTAGTGATTATTGCTGATAATTTTTTTGCTTTGTTTTGTTTTCTTCAGAAAATTCTTTTGTACTGCAATAGACTGATTGGTGTTCTCAAAGATTCACACAATCCTTCCAAATTACCTATAGAGTTGTAGCTATACTTTAATACCTCATTAAAGGATTTAAAAATATTTTGAAATAAAGGATTTTTCTTTCTCTGGCAAGCAGGTGGAGAGGTACTGCCTGCAGGACCCACTTTGTCAGCATGAAACCAGTCTCATAAATTTTTATTGAAATGAGCTCATTAGTTTTAATTTTTACCAGCTCTTTAGTGATTCAAGGTACAGTTTTCCATTTTTGAAAAGCCACTAATCAATTACTTAAATATATGCATTATTATTAGATGTGTGGCCTTTCCAAAGATAGTATTAAGCAAAAATATATTGTTGACATTTAGACTATTATTTGCAGCATGGTTTCTGTGATTAATTAGGACCAAGAACATTTAAGCACATGTTTTGTCTGCTGGTTGGCTGGCTGTTCCCTTCCCACCCTGCTTCCTCCAGCAAGGTATAAACTTTATTCAGGACACACAGAGCATCTCTTAGCCATAATTAACATTTCTCAAAATGTAACAGATTCGGTTATCAACTTTGAGGAAATATAGGAAATATACCTTCAGGTGATAGAGTTCATTAAATGTGTCATTTTTCTCATACCTGTGCAGTACACAGCATTTTTTCAGTGATTTGGTGAGAAAAGTACTTTTATAACAGTAACTTGCTGACAACGTTTGAAGTGAAAATTGACAGAGTTCTTGAATATTTGCACATTTCCGTGACTGATCATCATTTCCTTAGAATTCCAGAGACTTGTGTGAATCATGCCTACAGGGTACATATGTTAGACGTTAACGAGAAAATACTTCCCAGAAATCAAATGTAGGATTCTTAAAGTTTTTGAACTGCACCTACCAGGTTGAATGATGAGATCCTCCTCGAACACAATGAAGAAATAAGTCATTTGAGAACTAAAATGTTAGAATTACTTTAGTCATAAAAAAGTACTTATCAAACAAAATAACTGTTGCTGAACAGGTGTAAATCTATTTTAGGTGATATAAACTATAGGACTGCTTGGTCATGAATTTACAGAACTAATGTCTGGTGATTTGTCCTTTGCATAATTTATGTGGATAGGACTATCATACCCTATTAAATGCAGCTTGTAGAATATATATATATATATATATATATATATATATATATATGTA